>JAUBNY010000943.1:1352898-1380132 GCA_032275445.1 Crypturellus soui
CGGGGGCCCCGGGGGGGGGGGGGGGGGGGGGGGGGGGGGGCTGGGCCGCGGGGCGGGGCGGGTGGGGCCGCCGCGGCCCTCGCGTACAGCCCCGTAGCGGAGCGCGGGAAAAAGGCACTTGTGCAAAACGCCGCGTGCAAAAATAAACATCCTGGAGACACAGCGCCCGTGTGTACGTAACGGTGTCGGGCAGCCGCCTGCGGGACAAATGCAGGACAGCTCACTACGCACCGTGCGTAGTATTAGCTGCTAGAGCAATGGTATTGGTTTAAAAAAAGCTTCAAGGAAGATCTTTTACTTACACCGACAGGAGACTAATAGCTGTGTGTGAGAGAACGGAGAATTCATTCATCCCTCACAAAGAAATGCCACCTGTGTTACTGCTGGTTGAAAAAGCCCTGTAAGCAGCTCCCCGGCATCGAGCTCGTCCTGCTGTCGCTGGACCCCGGAGCCGGCCGGCAAGCAGCAGGCAGAGCAGGACACATCCGAAACTGCGCCGTGCCCAAGGGCGCCCGCGAGCATGGGGAGCACAGTCCGACCGGAGCAGATGAAAGAGCAAGTTGTTACACAGATTATTTCTTTTTATGTTACTGCTTGATTATGACATTAAGAATTGTAGATTCCAAGGTCTGCAGACGTTGCACATCTGTATGCAATAAAGTATATTTCAAAGCTGTTTAAGTGTGAGAAGCTCTTGGAAATTGTAAACAGCCTCACGCAAAAGGTATTCACAGACACCACGGGTCTAATCCAGCACACCCTTGAGTCAAGTAGCTGTAGTGGATTTTGGATTAGACTGTCTGTGTTTGACCTCTGTCACACATAGGATTATCCATGTTATGACTCTGGGTTTTTCTTCATAATGTTTCCGATAAAATCCTTCCACGATGTCCTCTCCCTCTTTTCCCAACAAACCATGCAGATTTCACCCTAACCGTGCTGCCCTTAGAGCTCATTGCACTGTCACGAATTCCCCTAATCTGGTATCAAAAAATGAGATTCAATGATCCTATGAGAATGACTACAAACACAGTGCCAGATTTGTTCTCCTCCCTTCAAACAGGCAGGATAATCACCACGACTGAAAAGCAGAACTTGAATAATGTGACCCAACCCACCGCTCAGAGACAACATCTGAACTGTAAGACTGATTTTGCTCACAACCATGAGGAACGGTCAGTGAAAAAATGAGGTCTGGAAAGAGGATAACACACAAGACTCAAAAGGCTGCCTGCACCACATGCGGATTTGGGCAGCACTGGACTTGGATAGAACAAGATAATAATCCTCCATGAGTGACCAGACAGTCACTCAACTTCCTTATCCTCCATAAAATCAGAGACCTGTTGGAGTTAAGGACAGAATGACTGGATGAAGCCCACATCATCTGCTGGGGAGACGACTCCACAGCCCCCCGGATCCTTCTGCGCCCATGTAATTCTGTGCGTATGTACTAGGCAATGCAGTGCTACAATGGGGAGGAGAGGGACAAGAACACACTATAACCACAGAGCCCTCTCTCCATAAATGCACACTTGGGAACACTTGCCGAACACAGCAGCGGCTCTCTGAACCGCTGAGGTGATGCACACACGCAACCTCGTGGGACAAAGAGGGCCAAACTAAGCACAACATGTGCTTAAGTACGGCTTAAAACAGAGCTAAAGTAACGATGTTTGCCTCGCTACCACAGAAGAGACACTTAATGAACCAACTGCCTTATAACCCGGCCCCAAGCAAGTCTTTGGCCTCGTTTATGCTGGTCTAAGAACGAAGGCAGGTCACACTTAAACTGGTTCTGGTTATGCCAGTTTTGTAGATGGGCCAATCTGTATTTTGACACTGCTGGAAACAAAGCTGACCTAGCCAGGACATAGTTTAACATGCCCACTGAACTAGTTTAAACATGTTTTTCCTACCATTTGTACACCAGGATAGGTGGGATCTTTGAAGTCTTACTAAATATCATGATTTTATCACAAATCACAAGATAATTGGCATTATTCCCGAAGGCCAGCTTCTAGAGTCATGTGAAGTTGATAATCTCTTTTTTTTTTCCCTCTCTTTTAATAAATAAATGACTTAAAGAATGACTATATGGAATGGAAGTGTGGCCCTGAAGAAAAGAAGGCATATAAAACCCCAAATATGTTCTGTTTTAATCTCAGGAATTTGTGACACATTTGACTCTGAAACAATTGGGGTCACAGTTTCAACCCAAACCCAGCTTGCTATGCATAGAAGTACTGCTGTTTCAACCAAAATAGTTTCACCTCACCATTTATTTTAATTGTTCTGGCTTCTGTGTTGAGACAAGTTCTTGGACCTTTGAATGTATAGCAAACTTTATAATATGGCTCTATTGATATTTAGAGGTTGTGCAGACCAGCAAGAGCTCTAATACAGACAGAACTGCACCATCAGAACAAGCCACTTACCAGCACAGGCTATTTCACTCAGGAGACCAAAATACGTTTATTGTTTTGTTTTATCAGTATCAGCTGCATCTACACTAGCAGGGTTTGCCAGTACAGCTATCTTGGCAACCCTTTTAAATGCAAACAAGCTGTATGTGCCCGCAGCACAAGCTGAGATCTCATTTTTAATGCTATTAAACAGCTGTGTCTTGGGCTTTTGCCTTGTTAGACTCTTTTAACCACATTATTTTCTTCAACTGCTAAATAAACAGCGTGGGGTTAAATGTATTAGTGTAATTTATCTTCATTCCTTCCTAATTTACACTTCGAATGAATTAATTAGAATGATCTAATTAACACTGTACAATAGCAGAACCAGTGCCAGCGATCTCTCGGGGGAAGGAGGTCAGGAACACCCCTCAGTGACCCACACCTGCTTTCCTTATCCTTTGCCTGTGATGTGCTTCTCCAGCCTGTCCTGGAAACAGAGGCTTGGGTTGATACAGCACAGAGTGATACACTTATTTCGTGCCAGAGAGGTACCTAAGTGCTTGACAGGCCAACAGAGAAGCCTCAGCCACACTTGTGCCCCTTTGCCCATAGGGTAGAGGCAGAGTGATTGCTCTTTTCTCAGTTCTCCTTTTCTGTATGAGTTTCTAAAGGATTATATTCCCTAAAACTGGCCCCTAGATGTCATTCCTACATGGCTTTGCCACTCAGAGCAAAACCAGAAAATCTGCTGCTGTCTAAAAACTGGCACTAAGCATTGAAAGGCTGATTTTGCTGTCTATGATATGTAAATACTCCTCCCTAGAACATTTATATTGCATCAGTGTGACAAATGGTTGTGACATATAATTCCCTTGTCACTTGTAAAGTATCAGCACTATCCTCTCTGAAATCAATGAGTTACACCATGTAATATGTATGACAGAAGAAAAAACAGGCCTTGGTTTCTATATAAGACTGAATGCTTTGTATAAAAAGATTTTTAAAAGGGTAATTTCCCTTTAGTATAATGTTATAGGTATGGATAGATGAGAAAGATTTTCCCTCCAAAGACTTTTAATCCGTAGGGGAAATCCTTGGGAACACCTTATTATTCTATCTAGTCCAGAATTCACAGTTTTGCACTATTCCAGTAGTATCTGCTTGTACAAGAAGTACTACAAGAAAATTTATCTACTTCGGACTATGAAGAAAAGTCCTCCACTTTGCTTTGTACATATTTTTTTTCCAACCATCCTATCATTTTACCGCTCCTCTTGCTTTCTAGTTATCCCACCAAAATCCCTGCCAGCTGACCTTTTCTCTAGCTTTTGCCTCCTCTGTATTGCCTGAATCCTCTCCTATCAAGAAACGGAGACAAGGGTGACTGAACCTTTTTTGACTTGCACTACGCAATGCAAACTGCTATGCAAGCTGCTTGCCAGGGATAGGTGGCCGGCACAGAACTGAGAGCTAGCACTGTAAAAAGTGCTTGACGCTGCTTTTGCCATCACTGACATTGCAAAAGTGTCTCAGCATCTCTTCCACATTTAGCTCTCAAGATACTTCAATTTCTTATACATATCTTTTCTGGCAACTCGTTCTCTGAAGGGAGACCCACACAAGGGCAGCTACTTGCTTCCTTCTGTGTGGAGACCGCAGTCCCTGAAGCAGCGGCTTTTTGCTTCTTTCTTCCTAAGTAGCAGTGGCCCCCAGTGGTGACAGCTGAGCTGGCACCTTATTTCAAGTTATTCCACTCTGCCCTGAGAAGCCTGCACACGATTGCAGAAACATGACATGGGGACTGACGAGTTCCCCACCTCTTCCAATTCTGCAGGTACGATGGGCTGCTTCTCTGTGACCTCTTCCAGCCTCTACAGACCTAATTTTAGAACCCACCGACACTGACAAGCCTCTAAAAATGGGGCTACACCCTATATCATTCATTAAAATGTGTCATTGTAAAGATGGAACTAGGTATTTCAAATAGAGGACTGTGCGTCATTCAGGGAGAATCCTAGACGATGCAGATGTTTTGCTTATTTCCATATTTTATGATGTTAACACTGAAATCAGAAAGACAAAAAATACTTAGGCAAACAAACAGCTTTTTGTAGAGAGGAGTACTTGGAGCTATGTCCAAGTAGCTATTCCTGCATGCATTAAGCGGCAGTACACTTCTAAGTGCAAGACTTAGAAGTACACACTTTTAACATGAAATGGGAATAGGAAAAAAGAAAAAGTTGGGGATTTGTTACACATTTCCCATCATTTACACATTATTTTCCCTTTAAGGCATAAGGGAATTAGCTCTTCACCTCTTTAAGCATGGTAAAGAGCCAAGCCTTACACAGCTACCACAAAAAGAAGGTAATGCACAGGGGCTGAAATGCCCTCACCATGTCACATGCTTAGAAGAAAGCTTCAGATTTGCTCAGGCACATAAAAGCAAGCCTAAAAGAGAAAAAAAAAATTGTTCTTTCTGTTTTTCAGAATTCAGTTAATCTGTCCCTTTATTCAGATAAAGTCTGTCGGGACCCTGGGTGTAAGTGCAGGTTGTTCCCCTTTGTCTCCCAATCTTTGTCTCCCTGCTACAGTCATCCACTAGAGGCAAATGAGAGGGAAAACACAGTCACAATTTTCATTATCATTCACGCAAAACTTACAGATTCAGTCCCTGTGATGTCATAGTGATCCACAGAATCAGAGTAAACTGTAAATCTGACACTATTTCCAATTTTAAAAGTTTGATGAAGAGAGAAGAGGAAGTTTAACATGATTTTTTGTGGACCACTGCTTTAGGGAGGCAGATTTTTATGGGTTTAAGACGGATCCAGACAAGTATTTTAAAGCAAGCTTGTTTGTGTAAGTATGGCTTTATTAATTTTCCTGCTGAACAATTCACCACAGACATCTGGAACAGTCTTATTAGTAGTTTTGAGGCCACGTTAATTCTGGATGATCTTAAATAACATTTTTACAGATACTTAAGAACACTTAAGAAAGGAACACTTTTGAAAGACCTTGGCAGAACATGAGAAGGTTAAAATAGGAGTCTCGGTTACCTAGTCCTACTCTGTGAAGCTTGATGATGGCAAGGCCTGAGTAAGTAATCTGATTCCATACTTTTTAGCAGAATGAAATGCGTCCTATGGAGATGGTATTTCGTGGTTTAGATCTAACTTTTGAACATGTTGCCTACAGCAGGGGTTGTTTCCCAGGCATTCTTACAAGCACAAGTAGCCTCAGTATCCTCATCAGCCCATGTCTGTTTAATGAGAAAGACTTAAAAGGACACATTTGCTTGTTTTAAAAGACTTGTTTATGTACTCTCTCAAAGCATTTATTTGAGACTTTATTGTTCTTGTGCACAAAGGAAACCAGTGAATTGGATCCTGCCACAGAGCCTGTGTATTATACAAACATTTATAGGTTCTTTGTGAGGTTTAATCCTTCACAGTACCAGTTGGAATTTTTTTTCTTCTTTTTTAGAACAAGCCTTTGTAGAGGATGAATTAACTCTTGTTGCATGCTGGTGCACTTAGATTTGCTGCAAAACATTTGTTTTTTTTTTAAAAAAAGGGAAAAACAGGTTATGAACAAAGAAATTTCCCATTATAGCAGCCAAACTTTACAAGTTTCATGTTCAGCAGTAAGGGGAAAACAGATTGCTTAGATTAATGTCATTAAAAAAAACTTATTACCTCTCTGATCTGAAGATTAATTTGAATGATTTAGTTAAGCCCAAGTTAAATCCAAGGACTTAAATTTGGAAGAATGTGTAGTGTGGGCAAGGCTTCAAAACCTTCTTAATATAGTCAATGTGGCATTAAGTCTGGTTATTGATTTGCATCTTCAAAGCTCTGCTTTATTTTAGACTAATGGAGTTTAATTACAGATCTGATTGCTGTCAAAAGTAGAAAAAATGAAACTGTTGATGCTTATTTGAGCTAAATATTTTATGGCAATTTTCCCAGCCTCCAGAACATGTCTGGACATGTTTTTGCTTCCCTACCTGAATAAAGAGCCATTTGGCATGTAATATGTATATTTTGGCTTAAAGAAAAGACAGTAATTTGAAAATAAAGAGGACAGCTTCTGTCTTTTGTAACAGGTTGCATGTTAAGATGTAAAAGAGGTAGTATACTTGATTAGGAAGAATTTGAAGTGCATAGCTGGAAGATAGCTAACTGATCACTTGGGCTTTCATAAAGAAATATATGTACTGTTTTTCCTAACAGGCAATTTCCTTTGCAGATTCTGCTTTCATCTGCATGTAAACTTCAAGTTTTGCTCAACTAGAATAACACTCAACACATCCAAATAAATGATTGGAAGAAGCACTGATTTTTCCTTAAAAGAATAAACCAAATTCAGTTGTGGAGGCTACCTTATCTTAGAATGGATAAATGATTAGAAGTTGTTTAAGAAGACATTTTCTAAGTGTCTTTGCAACTAATTTCTAATAACAATAAATGGTTCAAAACTTAAGTATTCTGGATAGAAAAAAAAGCATACTAGAGTTTTCCTTATTGCAGTAAACACGTAGGGGCAGGGGAAGAAGTTTTAAGACACCACTTCTCTCAGCAGTTGTCAAGCAGACAGAAATTGAGTTTGTAATTCAAAAATACCAATTCATCAAGATACTCAGTTCACTAAGATAAGGAGACATCTCTAAGTGCTCAATAACTTGGGTAAAATGGCATTATAACTGCAGTGCTACACACAGGTCCTGCCAGAGCTTCTGTTCATGCATTTACAGTGTTTACTCTCATTTTCTTAGATAGAAACATAAAGATGAAACTTATGGAAATACATTAGATTATCAATTTTAAGAAATCTTATTGGATCTGGACATCTGGCTTCAAAAATTTCTCAAGCAAATTTTAAATATTCATTTACCATACAAAGATAATGAAAGCTTCAATAACTGTTAATGCGACTGCAGGATTTTTATGCAGATGAAAGTTATGAACAGAATTCTATAATTTGCCCATAGGATTACTTGAGCTCCTATGACTAAGATACTTTGGATAGCTCTGCTGTTTTTCTTCTACTTAACCACATTTCAAAAAGCTTTCCCTCCGCTAAGGATTATTGAGATTCCAGTATGATAAATGGGGAGAAATCTTTGTGATACAAAATATCTGACAAAAATGTAAAGTGGTTTCACAAGATAACACTGATTTGCCCAGAGCATGGTCAGACCAAAAGAAAAAAAAAAGGTGCAAACAGAGTTTGAATTCTGCTTTGCTATTGATACATCACTTTCTATACAGTTCCTATAAAACCAATAAAGACTATATAAAAATAAGATTTTAAATTTCTTCTCTGAGCAGATTCAGTGAAAATTTATTTCTACAAGAGACTTGTGTTGTCCAAGACTGAAAGAGTTTTAAATTTTCCTGGAGTTCTTCATGTTTCCCATCTTACGACATTCAATGTGTGAAGTCATAAAATACACATTAAGCAGTAAGATGTAGTTTGTTTTTTTTGTGCTAATACATCTCACCATAGATAATGAAAATACATTTAAAACACCATCCTTAAGTCTGGGCTGAGTTTTGCAGGTCAATTTCACAGCTCTTCTCCTTGTCCCTTGCAGTAAGGTACCAGATGCCCCAAGTGCGTGATTCTGCATGCTGGGAGGGATGCAAACACTCTCTCGTGGCTCTAGCTGGCGGAAAACCACATGGCAACAGGCAAGCTCCCAAGACATGAACATAAACCCGTACAGGTAATCACATGCCATGGGCAAACACCAGACGTCTCAAAAGGTATGGGGTGAATCCTGGCTCTGTTGAATACAGTAAGCAGAAGACTGTAGACATAGTTTTGCCTTGCAATATTAATTATGGAGCTATGCAATCAGGCATGTTAGTGAACTAGGCAAATTACCAAAGTTCACAGATGAAAAACTGAATCTGCTACTGTCTTTAGATGCACCCCATCTCATTCTGTTATAATTACTTATGACAAAACTACTTGAGAGACTCATGATGGTGCCATTTTTTTCCTTCTCATTTCTTATTTTCTGCATATATTTATCTGTCCTTGCACATTCTTGTTTGTTTCCATCTGGGGATGATGTATTCAGACCATGTCCAAGCTATTAATAACATGTATCTCTCTCAGCTGCCCTCTTAGCTTAGCCAGAAAGGTAAAAGGAGCTGCAGAGAAGGGAGCGTGCCAATTGCAGAGCCAAAATACACTCAGGCACGCCCTGGTAATGGACTGATTTTTGGAAAGATTGCACAGATTCCACCCTGATAGATTTTGGTACCACACCCCCTATGTAATCCACTCACTGCAGCTCCACTTACTTCACCGGAACCCACAACCATGGAAAGATAGATCTGCCCTGTTAATACCTGCAGGCACAGTTACCCACTGTCCCTTAATCTGAACGAACAGATTAACTCAATATTTTGCATTTTCTAGACATTATTCACTTAAACCTAAACTGCTCCTGCGCCTGTGAAGTCAATGGGAATTTTGCCAATGAATGTTGATGCCTCTGCTACTTTATTCCTTGGCCTCCTAAGCAGGAACTGCCAATCATGCTGCATTACACATTCACACAGTCATTTTATTAGGTACCCATCATGCGTTCAGCAAAGCAGAGACAAGTTACTCGCTGCCTTTGCCGGCAACAGAATTGGGCGCCTTCAGCAAACCACCGAATTCTTTGCATGTTTCTTTTATTGGAGACAATTCAAAGCAACTTGACTTCAAATATGGCTTCTGAACTGGTATACTAAAACATGCTGCCATCAAATATACGCAGCATCAAGCTCCTGTTTGCAAGCCTATTTTCAGACATTTTCTCCCTGTTTGAGGAGCCAAATCTCTTCCACTTCCTTCTGAATAGAAAAGCTTTCAAACCAGACCTCCATGGACTCCATGCTATATTATTTTGGACAACTAATACAAAATGTCAAAAAGCATATGATAATAAAAAAAACTAGACCTCGTTTCTCATTGCAAAATCAACTTGGGCTTTATAAAAATGTGTAATTATCACTTCAGACTCATTACCCAGCAGAATGTATTTTTGACTGTGTCTTTCTGTCTGATGATTAAAAAAAAACACATACAGCAAAACACATGACTTGTCCTATTGAAAACACCGGCATCTTGGCAGAGCAGCTCTCAGCAAAGCTGAAAGCAGTGGATGGTATGGCTTTAAAACATTTTTTCCCCATCCCTTTCTCCAGTTCCAGATACAGTCAAGACAAAAAGCCACCATGGAGCTTCTTTTCACAGCATTTACATTCAAAAGCCCTTACTAGGGCTACTAGTAGCACACTATGCGTGTGCTGCTTCAGGAACATGAAAGGTGACAGCACAGGTCTTCTCCATTCAGGGCATCACTTTAAACCTACAGCAGTTCTGAGCATTAGGCTCAATCTATCTGCATATTCCCTCTGTTTACACAATTGGGAACTGAGGTAAATGAAGCTGGATCTGTAAGCACACTCTAGCAGAACAAGTAGTGTTGAAAATGAATAACAACAGGCTTTACAGAGGAATAGAACCTATTTCTGAGACTATTTATTCACAGCAGTAATATGAAGTACACTTAAACAAAGCAACCCAGGTAATATGAGTAACTAATGACCAGAAAGAGCAGGAGTTACTAAATAACATGACCTGACCATTTCTGACAAATTAAACTGCAAATACAATACACAAGCTTTAGAGGTCACTAAACAAAAGTGATTACCAACTGCCAAAACAGAAAGCAACATCTGTTGCTGGGGTCTATACAAAGCAAATCTTACTGTTCAACTGCAATCAAAACCGTTCCGCAGCTCTTAAAATCCACAGTTCACTTATAAAATACCAAGTTTCAAATAAAATATATATATTTAAAGTTATATTTTAAAAAAATCTTTTCTCTAAAATATTTCACAATAAATCTTGAAATTCTTTTCAACAGATCTTACTTTGTATACGAGGCAATACTCTTTGTAAATACCTTTTAGTTCTCCTGGGGTAGCACTCTGAGTCATGAGTCAGTGTTTACTTAAATCTCTTTCTGAGCCTCTCCACAGTCCTAACTTTTGGATCAGAACTCTCAGACTCCACGTTATACTTTTGAATGAAACTAACACAATAAATGAAACCCTGACAATAAGTGTCAGGGTTCTGGGGAGGAGACAGGCAGCCTATTAAAAACCACACTGATTAAGCATTAAGGGATCATTTTTTCATTTTAAGAATGCACAAAAAAATCAAAATTTTGGAAGCAAAGTCTCTCTTATATAAACCACAACCCAATAAGCTCCATAAATTCAATAGAATATACTCTGTACTTTACAATTAACTGATTAAGCTCACTTTGAGAGCTGAGAGTCCTCATCTGAATAAAGATTCTCCAATTTCTTCTTTGCTGTGTCAAAATCAGAGGATATAGGCTGGAAGGTCTCTAGTCTAGAGGTCTCTAGTTCAAACTCTTGCTCAAAGTAGGGCTGGCTTTGAAGTTAAATCAGGATGCTGAGGGTCTTCTCCAGGCAAATTTTGAAAACTTTTAAGAACAGAGAATAACCACAGTTCACGACTAACACTCCTGCTAATACAACCTAGAATGCTCTTGGCCCTTACTACTGCAAGGGCACGTTGCTGACTCAGGTTCAGTTTGCTGTGCCCTAGTAGCTTTGGCAACAGCCATTATCAGCAGACAGTCCAGAGTCTCCCTCCTCTTGCCTCTGCCGCAATGTACCCGTGGAACCCTTTGTCATGCCTCAACTTCTTCAATACCAGGCAAACTATGACCTTGCTTGTTCCATCCCTGCATGCCTATTTCATGCTTGTATAACTTCCTCCTTTGTAGTGAACCACTACCCTTTTCTATTCGAGCTCAGCCACACAGTCCCTGTTCAGCTACACCATTTTCCTGCTATGTCAGCTTTAAGTCTTGCACCTTGGGATGACCTGACTGGTCAACAAAGATACCAGTCATATGTAAATTGGCTCCACTTGAAAACAGGGGGCCAACATTTCTTATTTTTCTCCACAGAAAACAGGCCAGGTTTGGGCTTTCAGAGCACTCCAGTATTTTAGCTTAGAATTAATATCATTTTTCTTATGGACTGCTGGACTACTTTATGTTGTCCCCAATATCGACTACACATTAAGACTGAGACTTATTAGTGCCATAACCCTCCTCTGCCAGAGCTATGGATTATGAATAAGTCCATCCACCTGTGGCTGTTTGCTTATTATTACAGTCAAGGGGTTAACAGAGGTGCTGCTTGAATATCAGATTTGAATATGAGGCCTTTTTCTCTAAGCTTGCTTCCTTTTGCCTTACTCAGTGTTGTCACAGAAGGAATCACGTGTATGCACTGACTGTAACAGCCTCAAGAACAGAAGAGAAGGATAAGCATAGATGACTATTCAGGGATACACAAATCGAGGGTCCTCCAAAGTAGAAACCTGATGTTGAACCTGAATTCAGAGTCTGAAGTTGAATTCAGGGTGCCTCGCTGGAGGGATGGATGGAGACTGTAGATGAAAAAAGTAATTTAAACCCTGTATTCTGGGTCTCCTGAAGTTTAAGACTAGAGGGATTTAGAAGAACTATAAAAGAAAGACCTGAAATAGTTGAGACAGGAAATGATTCAAGTATGAATAAGAATTTCAGCAGAGCCCAAGCTAGAGCAAAGAAAAAGGCTCACTGTGCTGAAGAGACTGTGTGTGACCAGTGACACCTCAGGAAACGGTAGGGAAGGTGGGGGGGGTGGAGAAATCAATTCAGAACGGCAAGAACAGCTTCAAGATTTCCATCTTTCACTACTGCAGAAGTTAATTAAGAAAATGATTGCATTAATTGGGACCTTCTTGCAACGTTTAAGAACATTTCATAGCTTTCAAGTCAGCAACCCTGCATTTTTACTTCCTCTTCAATAAAAGTTACTATGAGAAAATGGATGCACTGGAAGAGCTGCAGTGATATTCAGGTACTGACACTTGTCAGGGACCTCAGTATACATGCTTTGAAATAGTTCATAATATATATTTGGAAGTACACCGGTAGAAGATGTTTTATTTATTTATGGAGAAATTACAGAGTAAAAAACAGGTGAAGAAACTACACAAGATACTTGACACTGAGATCTCTTTTACAGCTAATGATAGTGGAAGAGGACATAAAACAGAAATATCACAGCAAATACAGAAGATAGTTGGAACACCCCATGTGGACTCAACAGAAATAGAAGTACTAAACTGATAACAAAGTCAAGAGTGTC
This sequence comes from Crypturellus soui, assembly GCA_032275445.1. Classification (NCBI taxonomy): domain Eukaryota; kingdom Metazoa; phylum Chordata; class Aves; order Tinamiformes; family Tinamidae; genus Crypturellus; species Crypturellus soui. The sequence goes on from JAUBNY010000943.1 coordinate 1,365,560, forward strand.
ATTCCTACAAAAGCAAAAAGGATTCTGGCCAAAAATAGAAAAAAAGCTTAGATACAAAAAGGTGCAAAGAGGCTTAGCATGAGAATAACTCAGTTACTTATTTTTCAAGTCTGCTTCGGAAATAGCATTACAAAAGCAAGGTGGACAGAATTCAGTGGAATCTCTCTTCCATGCAATACACCTTACTTGAAAATGCCATGCAAGACTAAAAATGGAGACTCTGCAGGTGGCTTCTCTACCAAAGTCGTTTTCTTAATGAGGAAAATGTGAAAGGCTGAAGAATAAACATAAAAGAATAATTATTTCATAGACCTGTAAATGTAACAGAACACAGTCCTAGTAAAGAAATAAACAACTTGTAGATCAAAGGATACATAGATCACCTTCACTGCAGAAATAAGTAGAAATTTATTAGTTGACTTTTTCCTCTTTTTGTGAAGCCAGCTCAGAATAAGTACACAGCTTAATGTCAATTTAAATTATACCTACAATTTTCTGACAGATTCATTTGCTTTTTCAGGTTTATGTCTTACACACTGACAGTTTCAAATCAATAGGACACAATTCCCTCTGAGAGTTATTAAAATATACCTTGCATTTAAATGCAATAAAAACCATGACTGAACATGCCTCTGTTCCTTATAACACATAAATACCACATCTGGTCCATAAAAAACATACATTATACAGAGGTCGTATGAATGCCAGATACATATTATTACATGGAACTGTTTTATCCATCTAGTCTAATTTCCAGATGTTTTATTACTTGTAGACAAGAGTATTGTCAAAACTGCAGCTAGAAGTCCATTTATTTCAAAAGGGCAAGGGACAGGGATAGCAAGTTAAGCTACAGGAAATGTCTGCAACACAGTTAATGGTAAGTCATGTGACTGAATCTTCAGGGCTATCAAGTTGAAAGAGATACACTTAAAAATTCAATTTCAGACTAAAATTTCATGAAACTGTGCCTTAAATCTGCACTTACTCTTCCAGCACTAAATGACATAGAATTGCAGGTAATATTCACACACAAAAACAAAAAAACAAACAAAAAAAAACAGAATAAGAACCTAATGGGAATGAAATGGAAACCATTAGTACAATAGGTACTAGTAACTGTAATCAGTTCCACAAACTTACTGAGCAGCTGGCTAAAGTTTCAAATATTGAAAACTAATCCCCTTTAATTTCCCCAATTTCTAACTGTGTTGCATTTGTTTTTCCCTCAATCTTTTCTCTGCAAGGAATAGAATATATTTTTTTTTAAACTGTGCAGAAAATCTCGCTGTCTAGAAGTGCATATCCTGGCATTTACCGGGCATATCCCTGTGGGGTCTCTCCCTTTATGTGAATAAAGCTTTAAGATCTATGCTCGGTGGACTCTCCCTTTACTCAAATAAAGTTTTAGGTCTCCTCTGTCTCCTTTTTGGACATTCACTTCTATACAGCGAGATTTTCCACACAACTCGGGGCTCATCTGGGATCCTTCCACCTTCCGGGAACAGCAGACAGTAATCTGGGTCGACAGGACACCTCACCAAAGCTTTTGGTGATCGACTGCCTTCGATGGCAGCCAGCACCAGACAACTGATTGGGTCCCCGAGATCAAGGGGGATCTGCAGGTAGGACTGGGGAAGAGACCCCACAGGGATATGCCCGGTGGACTCTCCCTTTATTCGAATAAAGTTTTAGGTCTCCTCTATCTCCTTTTTGGACATTCACTTATTGACAGCGAGATTTTCTGCACAGAACATTATTTGAAATAAAGTCAACAGTTCCCAAGGAGCCACATATGTCTCAAGAACTTGTCTATGTCACACCCAGCACAACAGTGAGGTTTCTAACGCAGTATTAAAATCTGTGAATGTTGTGTAAAACAATGCACAATATTAAGTAGAGGAGGAGATGAAAAGGCATGTAGTAGGTGAGTGTACAACAGAGAAGAAAAGCTGCAGGCATGATGCCATAGAAATAGTGCTTTGCCAAGATATCAAGTGATAGGGCTAGGTTTAGGTCTGGTACAGCAATGTAGAAATGATGAATCAATTTTAAGAACATCGTTAGAAAGGAGACAGTAACCATGACAGACAATAATCATTAGTTTTCCTAAATTAAAAAAGGATTTGGTTAAGTGAAGTAAATGCTATACAGAGATTTGAACACTACTAAATGAAAATACACTGATATTTAGGATACCAATGTGACACTTCTGATTTTGTCCTAGAAAAAAACTTAACTACAAAATGGCATCATTGCTTAATCTTATAACTTCAGTTTCTAAGAATGAACAACCTCTGACTCTTTTTCTGCCCTGCAGTATTTCCTATATAGTCACTGGAAATCATCCTCTCCTCAATTCATTGTGGGTACTGATTCAAATTACATACTACCCCTCATGCCATAGTTTCCTTTTTTAACTAAATCCTGAGCAGGAGTAAAGCCTTTTAGAAAGAAATCTCAGTAATAATGTAGAAGGAAACATTCCTAACAGGTCCTCAGAGAACTCTGGAGCCTACAGTCTGTAATTCTAAGGTAACCCTCTCGGGTACATGATTCATTTGACCACCTCTCTTGAGATTTACTAAACACCAGTGTTAAAAACAGGTTTACACTGTGCCCACTAAAAACATTAGAAAACACTCTGAATTGTCCATCAGAATAGATTATAGCTGAGATCTTAAAATTATTTTCATACCTATGAATACCATGACCTCATTGCTCGTATTTATCTCAAACTAACATGAACCTTACTCTGAACATGACGTGGACTCATGATTCCATAACTGGACTCAAAAAGGGGATATTTAGCATCCTGCCCATGACAAAGAAGGCGGTTGAGCCATGTAGTTCACCAGCATTCCCTGCTGGGACCACCAACATTTCCCTGGAAAGGTGATGGAGCAGCTCATCCTAGAGACCGTTGATCAGATTCTTTCTCAGCCTTCTCCAGACTAAACAAGCCCAGCATGCCAAGGAAAAGAAGATGATCAAGAGTAGGCAGCATGGATTCATCAAGGGGAAGACATGTTTGATGAACCTGACAGCCTTCCACAATGGGATGACTGTCTGGATGGATGAGGGGAAAGCAGTGGATGTTGTCTACCATGACTTCCACAAGGCTTTCAACACAATCTCCCATAAGATCCTCATAGGAAAGCTCCAGCAGTGTAGACTGGATCAGTGGGCAGTGAGGTGGATTGAGAACTGGCTGGATGGCAGAGCTCAGAATATCATGAGTTGGAGGCCTGTTGCCAGCGGTGTCCCTGAGGGATCAGTACTGGGCCTAGAACTGTTCAACTTTTTCTTCAATGACTTGGACGAGGGCACAGAGTGCGCCCTCAGCAAGTTTGCGGATGACACCAAACTAGGAGCAGTGGCCGGCACTGCCGACGGCTGTGCTGCCATTCAGAGAGAGACCTAGACAGGATGGAGAGTTGGGCAGAGAGGAACCTCATGAGGTTCAACAAGGACAAGTGCAGGGTCCTGCATCTAGGGAGGAATAACCCCAGGCACCAGGACAGATTAGGGGTTGACCTGCTGGAAAGCAGCTCCACAGAGAGGGATTTGGAAGTCCTACTTAACAACAGGTCAACTGTGAGTCAGCAGTGTGCCCTTGTTGCCAAGAAGGCCAATGGGATCCTGGGTGCATCAGGAGCGTTGCCAACAGGTCAAGGCGGGTGATCCTGCCCTTACTCAGCTATAGTGCAATTCCACCTGGAGTACCGGGTGCAGTTCTGGGCTCCCCACTACGAGAGAGACGTGGAACTTCTAGAGAGGTGCAGCGTAGGGCCACGAAGATGATTAAGAGACTGGAGCATCTATCGTATGAGGAAAGACTAGGTGAGCTGGGCCTGTTCAGTCTGGAGAAGGCTGAGAGGAGACTTGATCAACATGTTCAAGTACCTGAGGGGTGATTGTAGGGAGGATGTGGCCAGGCTTTTCTCTGTGGTGACTGATGTCAGGATGTTAGCTATATAACCGTTACTGTGGCTGAGTCATATGCTTACTGGCAGATAATTTATGATTTATAAGCATGAAAATGCTGCATTGCAAGAAAAGCCCCATACCGTGTAAAAAAACACCCAGTAAAAACCCTGTGTTGTGAAAAGAATTAACAGGGACATGATGACAGATTTATTGGACACCAGAAGGACCTGAGATAGCACAGCAATATAAAAGCCAGAACAGAACTGTTACAAGCATTTGGCTCCTGAGTGACTCTTCATAGAACTACCTGGATTATTAGGGATTAATACATGAGTCTTCCGAGAGCTACCCATCTAGGTACAGAGCTTCACAAAAAAAAGTAAAAGAGAATATTACAAGATATTAGGCAATTATTTATCAATGCAAGAAAGGAAGGTACTCACATTTAAATGATGCCTAAGTTTTCCAAAAAGTTTCAGGGGAAGCAGTGATGTGGATAAAGCAAATAACACAGAAATAATCTCACTCAATGGACAATGAAGTGACAAATCCAAAAGGGGAACAAAGGACCTGCAGAACATAAACTTTATATTATATATATTATACCTATATATCAGCTCTGAATACTGAATAACAGGGGTCCATTCTAAACTAAGCAGTTGTAAAACTAACCCTGAAGGGGTGAGATGCAGTAAAATAAATATATATAGTAATGGGAAGAGAGTATAGAGGAAAAAACATGACTCAAGGTAACAACAGCTGAGAAGATAACCGACTTGCAGGAAAGATCCCAGATCACCCAGTGGCAGTTCTAGAATACTCCACGGGTAAAAAGAGTCTGTGATAAGTGAAGGGTGAGGAGAACAAGGGGGCAAAATGCCTTTAAAATTATCCCAGACAATTTTGTTCTACCTCTGCTACTTCAAGACACTGTGAAATCAAGGGTTCTACCACCAGAGAAACAAAGATCTTTAATGTGTTTGTAGCAACATGGCAAGAGAGCCTTAGTTGTCTGTCTCAGTGGACTTGTGAACTGACTTTTTGGCTAATTTTGACAAAATAAATACTATTAAATGAAACTTCCAAGTACATTCCGCCTAGTCCAAATGCAATAATACTGTCTGCATCCCTCTCATTCTCTGGCATCCAGGGAAGCCAGACATACGCTAAAGGAAGTAAGAGCCTGTTGGTGCGCGTCTTATGCAGTCAAGGAGAGTGAAGAAAACCCAGTCTGGGCGCACGATGGTTAACTAGAAATCAGAGGGCAGGCGGAGAACACTCACGTGGACATGAGGGATATTCCTCTTTAGGATTAGCCCGATGAGCTGCAGTGATTACAGCCCGTGTGAGCTTAGCAAAATATCATCCCCTGAGCTCTGTGCTTCTCACTGGCCCTTTCCTGTTGTGGCAGCTGATGACTGCTGCTTTCCAAGTCTCCCTCGGGTTTTGCTCCTGCCACACGTTACGGAAATCTGCACGGACAACCCCACTATACCCACCTTGCACATCTCCCCTCTTCCTTGCCAAGTGCATATGAAGTCAGACAGCAGTCAAGAGCAATCTGTATCTCGCATCACCACGCACTTCAGATCTCCGCAGTCATGACAAGACTTTTCTGCAGTCGCCAGACTGGCTTCCCTAAAGTGGAGATGTGTTCCTGCCGCTAAAGTAGCATCTGAGCATTCCCCAAAACAGTTCACAAATAAATGTGAACAAAACAAACAAAAAGTCTGGTGATCTACAAGACAAGCTCCTCCAGATAGTAGACTTTATTCTGAGCACAGGATGATTTCAGTTTAAATGAGGTAGATGTGGTGAAATTCCCAATCAGGTATTTTACAAAGAGCAAGCCGAGTGTTTCTCTAATAAACAACACAAATAGTTTCCCATGGTGGAACTGCTTTTACCCACATTCTTAAATTTCTTCCTGCTGGTGATCATGAAGGGCAACAGGCTACTTGTCCAGTGTGTGGCCAGGAAATGATTGAAGTGTGTGCCCTGGATGCATTTAATTTTTAGCGTATAGCTGAAGAAAAATTTGTGATGATAGATATGAGGATAATGCTGGATACAGTTGTACTAGAACCTAAAACATTACAGATTTCACTTGGCATTATGCAGTGGGAAACTGAAATCAAATACAGTAGCAGGGCAATCTGTCAAATAAAACCGGTATCACAGTGCAGCAAAACCCACTTAAAAAAAGTAAGTCAGCAGCATATGAAATGACATTTTCATTTCTTTCATTCCATATGGAATCTAACATGTAAGATTCATTACTATAAATCAGAGAACCTATAAGAGGCAACGTCTGCAAGTTAACTCTGTACATTTAACAGTGCTCGTTTTGCAACTTTACTTTCTTCCCCACAGCTTATCTCTCAACCACATCTGTCTTAGTAAAAATGACATAATGGGAAATTGTTACATGTTTGAAGAATTTGTAAAAGAATCACTGGCTAAAGAATTAAGCATTGTGTTTCCTACATTCCACAGATAATGACAAAGTACTAGCTTTGCCACTAAAAATAAGTTTTTCAGGGTGGCATATTAAACTGCATCAAGTGATTTGTAAGAAAGGGCAGACTACGGAGTTTACAAAACAACAACAGTTTACCATTTAAAGGCACTTCTGATGAATCTACTGTATGATTTTTGCATGAAAATGTCTGTAAGAAATTTGGATTGAAATTTCTCAGGTTTAACTGGAGAGAATATGATGAACAATTATGGAATTGTATAAAGATCCATTTTGCCAATTTTTATGAGTTAAAGCCTTGATAAAAATGATGGCATTTTATTTACCCTTTTTCCTTAGAAAAGAAGTAGTTCTGCTAGATTTGTTTTGGCAGCCTGAAGATGAAGAGTTTTACTTGCCTTCCCTGCTGTTTTTAACCCTGTTAAAAACGCCGACTGCCTGCCAGCCCTCAGTCAAACTTCACCACTTCAGAAAAGACAGAAGAGCACATAAACTGCCTATGGACAAAAACCCAGGCAGATCATGTTTTAACTTAGTAGGGGGTGTTTAACTTAGATGGGGGTGTAAAACGTGGAGCCCGAGAGTGGTACCATTTGGAAAGCTGGAGAGGTGGGGGCAGCAATCTGTTCAGCTGCTGAAACCAAACAGGCAGGAACAAAGGTCATTTTCCCTCATCTCCACCTCACCCCCTTTCATATACTTTATTCCATTATTGGAACCCAATTTAACAACATAATTTGTGGGACTTAACTTGAGGTTGAACTCCTAACATGGTCTTATTCAACTGTCGAAGTGCCAGATTCAGGCATCAGCTCTCATGATTCTGTTTTAAATCGCCCTGGCTCCCTCCAGGCCTGCAGTGCTTTGGCAAGTCATCCATACAGTGTGAACACGTATATCGCACATAAGACCTCTCATGTGACAGCATGCACTTTTCATAGCTTTTCTTGTATTGAACCTGTGTTTTCCTCATGACACTTTGCCACTTTATGTTAAACATGAGTATTTAGTTTCTGAAGAGGAGGACAAGTCTCCTGGGTGAATGAAGTATTTTTATCAAGAGGAGAAACATGAGCAGAAACATGCCAAGGATACACCTTTGACTTTAATCTTTCCCTTTACTGTTTTTACTGTATTATTTGATATCAGAGAAAAAAAAAATCATTAACTATAGGTCCATCGATACTGTCTGGCAAGGTGCCAGTCTAATGCCAGCTAGAACCCAAAGACGCATTAATCTATACCGCTGCATGATTAGCAACACATTGCTTTTCAGTTTTGCATTCCAAACTGATACACATCAGATTTTAGTGCAAGTTAGCAAAAAGAAGGTGGGAGGTAGAAATAACAATAGAACAAACGATACTCTCTGCCTTGTTCTGTCCTTCAGATTTTAGAAATGGTTTTCTTTTAAAATCACAGGGAATGTTTGATAGAAGGCCAGAGCAGCACATACATACCACCAGCGACACTGTTCAGGGCACTCACCTAGGCTGTCCAGACTGCAATTCTTGGTACACTTACCAATGGGCTTCTGTCTGGCTTGAACGTGCCTTCTCTCTTAGCTACTACATTTCCCTTTCTTCCTGTCACCTTTCAATGCAGAGTATGTAAAGAAAACTATCACCACATGCATATTTTTAATTTCTTTCCATGATCCCAACCCCATAGCAGGAAATAAGATCTTTGGTTTAGATACAGTAGAGTCAGTCATTTAATTCTCCCCCTTTCTCTGCCCCCTCTCCCAGAGTCCTCGTGTGAGAAGACTTTCTTTCCTAGACAGAGCTTTACTGAAGCTGACAGGTTTCTCAAAGTTTTCAGCAAATCAGCATTTTACAATTAAAACATTTGCAGGATGGGAAGATTTTCCAATCCAGCCCTATCAAGAGTTTTTTTCTCGAGAAAGGCAGAAGTTTATCCTTACATTCTGATGATCCCCATTTAGCCTGTTATGCATATAAAGTCTTATTGACTGGATGCGTAACTCTTGAAGTTAATTCCTGTTTTTCTCTTATATAGCAACAGAATAGGAAGGAAGGACAGGGTAGAGCTGTCACATGCGAGACTTCTCCAGACTTCTGAAGCAATGGACTGTCACAAAGAGGCCATAGATGCTTCAGGATTCTGTGGCCCTGAAACAGCCCTTAAAATAACTGATTTTAAGTGACCCAAATAGCCAAACCTGAGAAGATCAATTAATTTCTTTACTATGTATAATCATCTTTCTGACTACAGGCTCCTTACAGCACCAGTAAATTTGACTTTTTCTTTACTTACAAGTTATCAGAAACAACTGGACTAGAGACAGTTACCCTGAATGAAACCTGGATAGCGCAGTACTGGAGGCAGAGTTTTTCAGTGGATCAAAACATGCACCGCTGCCAGGTGCTAGTGGAACTTGGCCTTTTCTGCCACGCTGAATATGTGAATTGCCCTGCACAGCCTGGAAATTGCCCGCATTCCTGTAAAGAATCAGAGAATTGAACAAAATAGGCCTGAAAGCGATTGGAAAGGGTCATCTCATCCATTCCCCCGCCCCAAGGCAGGCTCAGCTTTACCTAAACCATTCCTGACAGATGTTTGTCTAACCTGTTTTTAAAAACATACAGCGACAAGAGATTCCACAGCTTCCGTAGGCAGTCAAAATAAGAATTTTCTCTGATTTCCCACACCTTAGATTAACAGATGGACTCAATCACTTAAAGTACCAAGATGGGGTAGGAGATCGACTTTTAAACCCATGAACGTGATTTCACTTCTTGAATTCGAGCCTTGTATCCTCACAGGGTGTTTCAAAATTGATCTGTTCTAAAATAATAGCTATAACTCTGTGCTGCTCCATTTCCTCTCCACTAACACTACTGCTCTACAGGCCTCTTAGAGGCTACCTGTGGTCCATCTGAGCAAACTCAAGTGTATAGAGGTGGAGACCTTAAAACACTTCTCCCATGTGATTTTAGTACACTGTTCCCAAGAGGGTTGTTCCTTGAAATCTTTGGCCAGAAAAGAATAATGTTTATTCTTTCACTGAGCCTTTCTCTCCATGGGAAAAGCAACTATACAGTAGCAGAGTGGAAGCAATTAGAGTTTCAATCTGCTTCCCTCAAAGTCGTCATTGACGACGTCATTGAGTTTGTCATTGGCTTTGAAATGTGTTTGGGATAATTTATAAAACTTTTGGAAGTCTGCAGGATAGAGCCTGATATAAGACTTAGAAGAGCCAGTTGATTTTAGGATAATTGGACAAGCCATATGTAGAAAGGAAGGGAGAGAGGGAGGGAGAGAGACTAAAAGCAGGTGGTAGAGTTTACTGAGGAGTACACAGTGTACACATGAGGAGTACACATGCAGAGAAGCTCCTGCATGACTGAGGGATTCATTGGTCTTATCCAAATAAAGCAAATGAGGAATCTGCACCACTGTCTTCTCCCTGGAAAGCCAAAGTTAGGTGAGACATAGCTGTGAGTTACTCCTGGAGAGAAATGTAACTCCCGAGTTACATGACTGCCCTGAATTCGTCATGTAGCACTAGCTGCATAACAGTCAATGCCCCAAAGCTTTCCCCTCACACATGGCTGCGAGTTGCTTTTGCAATTTCAGTGACCTGAATATATGAGAGCAAAACTCTCAGAGAGAATTAGATTCAAGAGGCTTGAAGCTTCCCAGGAATCTGAAAGTGCTGGCATTTAGGTCTTCATGGCCCACTAGAGCCAGTTAAAAGGTCAGAAATAAAAGGTTATTGACCTGTAGATTTTCTTGAGACACAGAGGGCACCATGACTTCAGCCCCAGAGTTCTTCTCACAACACAGGGATCATAAAGGAGTTTGCAGGTCACTGACCCCACAGCATATGAAATCAGGAAAACAACCGGTAAGTTTGCTCTGCATTTTATTTGATTGCCATTGAATTTTAAAAAATTACTAAATAATTATCACTAATCGGGAAAGCTCAGGAGTCGTTAAAGTAATTCGCTTCACTACAGGAATTACTGAGTGCCAGTCTATATTCCAAATTATATTGTCAGTCAAATATAAGATCATGAAGATCTTATCTGCCTTTACAATACATGAATTTATGTTATGCCCCAGTAGCAAGGCTGTCTCTCTTGATCTAATTTGTTTTTCTTATATTCTTTAAACTACCTCATGAGCTAATCTCATGAGCTCCCTAAAATCTAGGCAGTTACCCTCTCTTCAAATAAATACAGTCCATGCAGCAGATCAGATTATTATATATTACACACAAGAAGGGGCTGTTTTTGACATGTTGCCAAGAAAGCTTGAGAACACAAGACTCTGTATCACTTTGATCATGAAAGACAAGTGGCTCCAGTTATTTGAAACTGTATTTGACAGGATGGAAGTAAGATAGGAAATGAAATGTTAAACTCCACTATAAAGATCAATGCTTTAGGAACATGTGAGCAAAACAGAATAGAAGTGGATTTTCAAAAGGCAATACAGAACAAGCAAGGAAAGAGGCGTCTATAAATTTTATCAAATATCTCTTTCAAGACTTGGCCTTGTTGCAAGTGACCTCTTGATGATTGCTGTGCTCAAAACACCCTCGCTAACTCCAGCAAGTCACTTGCTGGCAACAGCAGATTGCTAGAGTTTAACGGTGCTAATTGGCACCAAAATGTTGCTGCAGCTTTATGAACACCTTTTCACCAGACTTTTCCCTCCAGTGACTACATCCTCAAGCCAGTGAAATTAGTCATGATTCAGGCTGAGGGAAATGAAGGGATAATGCCCTGCTTCTTGTCTCAAGTGATGATCCTTGTAATCTTTTCCTAAAAGGAAAGCAAAAGCTATCACCTGGAGAAACTACCCCAACTTTCAACTAGACTTGGAAAATTTCACACACACGCCATATTTATGGAGTTCATAGCTACCTTGGAGGTAGATGTTTGTTTTAGTGTGGTACTCCTGACATCACTTGCTTCAGATCATGAGTGTATTATACAGATGAAAGACTAATAGCTTATCTAAGCTTATCTAGCCAGCCTGGTGACTACTAGGATCGGACTGAGCAAAGAGTAAATTTCTTAAATGGAAATAGTTGCAATTATTTAAAAGATTTAAACAGCTGAGGAATTCTTTGTGGCTTCTTTTTCCCCTCCTAAGTTTACATTTAAAAGCTATTAGCAGCCAATATATTAATGAGATAGAAGCAAGCAGAAGAGTAACTTGTTTTTATGATATTATCAAAATAAACTAGATTAATAAATAAAATAATAAGTAGTCCTGAAAGCACTTATCTTTCCTTTAGCAAAGAGAGGCACAGTAACTGCTCAGGTCTCGCTGTTCTCGATTTCCTTGCAGGAGGGTGCTGCAAAGCAGCTGCCGTGCCATTACCACTTTCCCCACTCCATTACACACTTCTGAGACTCTGAAGGCACGGACATATAAAAACTTACCATTAAATAACAATCTAGCAGTCATCCTTTTTTTCCCACAGAAACTGCCCATCCAACTGTTTTTATCCAATAGTATTGCTTGGCAAATCCTTTGCTGAAAAATGGGTGAACCATTGCAAACTACCTCACATTCACCACAGAGGCATGTGTGGGGACCAAAAGACCAGCTGATGTACATGAATCTTTAATCTCCAGTGACATCTTCATATACCTCCAGATTGAGAGCTTTTACTAGGTTCTGCAATACGGATACTAGACCAAATTTCAATTAATATATGAGAAGGAACAGCCTTCAGTCAATTCTAACCAGAAATTTATGAGCTCTTAGCCTAAGTCAAGCTTCCCACTACTGATTTATATATAGAAAAGATATAAGAAATCAGGAAGAAAGAAAATATAAGGAAAAGTTTCATTTGCTCTCTTCTTTTCTTCCTCCAGTGAATACTTAATTTATTTCAAATCAAGTGTTGCATCAGCATTTGTGGAATGAATCCTAGAATACCATATTCAAATGTCAAAAGATGTTGTAGAGATCTCTGAGATAGAGGCACTGTCATCAGCACCACACATCACTGCACCAATCTGGCTGGTAGACCAAATCAAGTGAAAGAGGAAAGGCAGGAGAGAATAGCCTGAATGCTTTTCTTACCATATTACAATGGTATCAGGAAGAAGCTAGCAGCATACAGTAAAAGGGTGAAATAATGTTAATATTGTCTTTTGATGTTGACTATCTATAGCACGATAACAAAAGTAATTCCCATTACTCTTGTGGTTTGTTCTCTGACGGTGACCATAGCCACTGCTCAAGAGGAAGGTTAAGGAAATTTTAAGGACTTCTATAGAATAAATTGTATCAAGGAAACATTTCTACCTAACGTAAAACATTTACAGCTGAAGATATAACACAGGGAAAATGTATGAGATGGTTTGAATTTCACAGCATCTTAACAATGAGAAATAACATGTCACAGTAGCAAAAGTCTGTATTGTTCTCTATCATTTAGTACTGAATGTTGTACCTGTGAATGTACTGAATATACCTGTCTACCCAATAAACAGGTTCTCTGCTCCCCCACCTCCTTCCTTTCCCAGCGCTGCCCAGGAACTCTTGACAGAGGTTCATCTCACTGAACTGTGGTGCTGCGAGGAGTAATGCGGGTATTTTCACATGGATTTCCCAGCACTGTTAGTATATACTAATTATTTAAACTGTTCTCTGAATTGCAGTAACTAGTCAAACCTGTTCTAACTACAGCTTCTGGCTTTGAGAGCAAGTAACTCAAACCAAGGTAGCTGCTGCTAGAGAGGTATTTCAAATATAAGTATTCTATACCATTTTGGACTTTTTCCAGACATCTAAAATTATTTCTGGGACAGATGAAATCCTACAGCTATCTTCTCAACTCAATCACCATTCTTATTTTTCTGCATTTGATATGAATTTTCCCACCTTAAAAAAGCCTATCAGTGTAGGCAGAGTACATATTCCCACTATGGATTTTGACATAAACTGTTATTGACTCGTGACTTCCTTAGCCAGCCAGGCAGAGGAGACTTGCTTCACACTAAAGCAGGTAAGCCAAATTTAAACCAGACAGTTTCAAAACGGAGGGGCACTGAGAGAAGAAGAAACATAATTTTATATAACTAAGCTGGGGGCCCAAAACATGAGAGTGAAATAGCAACACAGTAACAACCTTTGGTGCTTACCTGGAAATCAAAACAAGCAACTCTATATCTGGAGTCCTAGAAAAAACATTATTAGTTAGGAAGTTTTTAGTGTGGGTCATCTAGAGCACCCATGCAATATAACAGTGCTCTTGGTCCAATTCTGGCTTATATGGTTGGACTCTAAAGCCACACTGCAAGGTACTATTCATGTAACCAAGAGAAAACAACCATGAGAAGAAGATCTTTTAAACATCATGTGGTTCCATTTTCAGCTGTCTATGCAGCTCAAACAACAGAGCTAATAGCATACAGGGATTTAAACAGGTCCTCCTTTCTCTAGCACCAACTTCATTTGGGATGGAAGGAGGATGCAAACAAAAGCTTTTCATTACACTTCACCAGCACTTCGTTTCATTGAAGGAAGGCCTGGTTTAAACAAGTAGCACTCTGAACAGATTTTCCTATGCATCATTCTAGACATTGAAGTCATTAGCTCCTCCTCATGGATCTGCTGTAAGAATGAACACACTAGAAACCATCAGATCCCTGGGTCTTCAAAAGACACCATATAGATATTTCTGCCAGAGGAACGTATTTGGGTTGCTCATAAATCCTAGCATTATGCTACAAATTCAGACTTTCCAAAGCTAAGATCTTAAAAGAAACTTTTTGCTAATGCACCTAGTCAGGTAATCCTTGCAGAGCTGGTGCTGCAGAGTTGGCTGGGTATTCTTCACACAGAAGTGAGGCTTCTTCCTGCCCTAAACCAACAAATGGCACTGTGCAGAGGCCTGTACAGCCCAAGTGCAAGCTGCTAGCACTTCAGCTAATACCCCCTGATCCTCTGCAAGGCTTAATTCACCAGAATTAGAGTCATGTTATCCACTCCGACACAACTTTCAGTCAGCTCAGGCCACAGACTGGAAAAGTTCAGGTCTAGCCACAGCATATTGCAGCAACTTACCCATTATCTCCAGTGTATTGTTAAAAAGATTTCCCCAGTATCCAGTGCAAGGCTCTAGAGATTTACAATAGTTTATTGCACAATATAATATTTAATTTCATAATAC
>JAUBNY010000943.1:1407443-1420359 GCA_032275445.1 Crypturellus soui
GGTGTTAAAGCTGAAAGCCTGCTGCCTTCCATGCCCAGTATAGGAAAAGGGCTACTCTGCGATTTTTGTAGCTAAGGAAATTCAGTATTTTTATTTGGGTCTGTGATACCAAAAAGTAACATCTTTTAGCTTGCAAGTTACCCAGGAATGGTTTCCCCAAGAAAGCTGTTATAAATGACTTCCGACAGAGAAGTTGCCCATCCGCTACCTTGGACGCAGGAATTAGCGATGCCGTTTTCCACTGCGCCTCGCAGCTCCGTGGGCAGCAGCTCAGCGACGCTTGCTGCGTACTCAATGACTGGGGCTGCTGCCGCTCGCTGCCCTGAGGGGCCTGCGCGCCCCGGCCTCACCTCCAGCTCCACGCTTACACAGTGCCGCTTATCTCCTACTGTTTTGTCCAGTGAATCTAGGGGGAAAAACCAAGATTTTGAAAGAGAAAAAAGCTATTGCACCAAATGATTAACTTGAAAGCTGCTCAAAGTAATAAAGCAGAATAATTAAGCCTAAGGATAATTACAAAAATACACCTTATATGCAGTCATTCTACCTGCAGCCTGGGCAGCATTTAAGATGGTTTCTCTGTATGCTATTTGAAGAGGTCCCAAATAAGTGTCAATTCCATATTCCCGTTTGATTCGGTCATGAATAATCTCTATGTGTAGCTCTCCCATGCCGCACAGAACAGTCTAGTGAGAATAGAGAGGTGGGACACACAAAGCTCAGTTTTAATGCAGACTGTTTAAGCAATGACTCTACTTACAGGTTTTCCATAGCCTCTAGAAAATATTCCAGAATTCTAAGGAGTCTCTTCAGAGATAGAACACAGGTGTCATTTAGATCTCCTGACTTAAACCTGTGTATAGGAGATGGTGATTATTGCTACTATGTCCACTACAGAAAAGGACATAGTATACTAGCTTCAGTATTAAACCTTTCACACTTTTCTAAATTCAAAAAGGATTGTCAAAAACATTCACTGCAGAATACAGGAGATGATTATCTTATGCTCTGCCTAAGTGCACAAGGCATCACTTTAGCTTGCTTTGATGCAAAGAAATCTGTATATTTTTAGACCCTTTTTAATTCAAAAAAAATCTCAATATTATATGAAGCAACTGAAGGGTGATTTTAAGAGTCCTAAAAGGGCATTTAATTATAAGGTAAACAATGGAAGATTTATCTTACTTGTCCTGTGTCTGGATCCAGCTTCACTTTTAAGCTTGGATCCTCACGTTGAAGGCAGTTCAGCGCGTTATCCAAGTCTACGTAAACACCAAACACAGTGACAGTCACATTCTGAAATACATCACTCCGTGCAAGACACCACAAGGGCCTTTCCAGAGCCCTGTCAGATAAACGAGCACAACGCGCAGGCGGCAGCGAGGCGTGCGGCTCCAGGCCAGCGCCAGCCCGGCCCAGGCTCTACCTTGCTGCTTGGCCGCGGAGGGCGGCTCGATGGTGCAGAAGAAGACGGGCTCAGGGACGTCGACGCCGGCCAGCAGAAGGCTCCCTGCTTCCCCGCCGGCCCGGCGCGCTGCCGCCTCAGCCGAGGCCTTCGAGGACACTATGGTATCTCCGGTGGCACTCTGCACATCCAGCCCAGGGGTGACCCACAGAGCAGGAAGCGGGGAAAAAAAAAAAAGCAACTGATGCTTTTCCTTCCTCAGTACTGGTTTGTCCTGAACTCTCTTTATTTGTAAATAACTACTTTAACTTCTCCCTTTGAATCCAACTTTAGACTTTTCTTCATTAAGCTCATCACATTTTAAATCTATCTTATCACTCACAATATAAAGGCAGTACTGGCACTCACAAAAGACAGTACTGGCAAAGGAAACGTTGCCTACGCATTTCAAAATTGGTTACAGATAAGAAAAAAATAGGCAAACTCTATTCTATTCTGTTCAAATAGGGAAACACAGGATTAGTGATGTATCCAATAGACCCATGAAACTGGAACATGCTTACTGTTCATTTAGGGCAGCATAGATGCAGCACCACCTTCCTTGCCATGCAAGGTCTCCTCATGGCATTACATTGCACTGGTATTGTAAGAGTTTCACCATAAACAGAAGATTGGAACCCTACTAGAACCGTTTCAATTTTCAGCCATTCCCACCTAAGCTGCCGATCTCCCCAGGTAAATCACTGGCATATTGTAATTTTTCATTCTTGGAGAAGTACTCCAAATAAAGTCTACATATGTGGGAACAGTCAACACAAAAAAGCATCCACACTTGAGACAAAATATCACAGAAGTGGAAAGTACAGTACAGAAACAAGCTTCATGGTCCTGAGCAAACTGCTCTAATGGACCCTGCACGGGCAGTGAAAACAGACCAGAGCATCTCCAGAGGTCCCTTCCAAAGCCAACAACAGCCTATAACACCTTCTAGGATTGTTTTTTCCCTTTACCTGTTTTAACCCAACTGTAAGGGCAATGTTCCCGGCCATCAGAGAGGGTATTTCAACTTGCTGATCAGCAAAGGGCAGGAGCAGCCGACTCATTCGCTCCCTGCAAACAAAATTCTTGAATTATTCATTACGTCACTAGACACTCCAATACTACAATAAAAGATACCCGCCTCCTACTCACGTGCAACTTTTGTTAATGTTATACACAGCTGACTGAGGCTTCATTGAACCCGAATAAATACGAATGAAAACTAGCGGCCCACGACGTTTGTCATGGAGAACTTTAAATGCAAGCGCACACAGGTCATCGTTGTACCACTTTCTGCACAACAAAAAGCAAATTGGCAAGATGAACCCACTTCAAACACAGTTTTACCTACATTTCCACTTATTTAAGATGCTCTAGGTTTTTTAGTTGTAATATTTATAACAGGAGATTTTTAAAAAACATAACTTATACAAATACATTAATCTAAGATGTTTCAGGTACAGAAAAAGAGGTGTACACTGAGGTACCATGTGACTAGTCAGTACTAGATATGATCCCCCAGCCCCAACTGTGTCTCCTCCAATTAACAACTGAAAAGACATTACAAATCTAAACTGCAGGTCTGCTCACGGGAGACAAATGCAGTATCAGGAGCACTGGCCAAAACAGGCTCAGGACTCGAGTACTCTTTTATTCTATGTATCTATCTTGACTGCTTTTTGAAACCCCAAATTAGTAAAAGATTTTTTTCTGTTAAAAAACACTTTTCCACTGTCTCCTTTTTTCCTTTCCTGCTCGTTCTTCCCTTTCCGACCCGGCGCTGCCGCTCGCCGCTACTCACGGGAAGCCGTCGGAGCGCTCGCTGGGCGCAGGCAGGTAGGCGGCGACCGCGTCCAGCAGGGGCTGCACCCCCTTGTTCCGCAGGGCGCTGCCGCAGAGCACGGGCACTGCCTCCCGGGCCAGCGTCACCCTGCGGACGGCAGCCTGCACCTGCACACACAAGGGTATTTCCACATTACACCTCCCGTACAGACGCGTACTTATTTAGCAACACAGGTCCAACCAATTCACAGGGAGACAGATGTTATTTTTGTTAGTGAGCCTCACCAGCTCAAACACAACTTGGCCTGATGCCACCTAGAAACTCTACTTACCCTTCCTGAAGCTCTCTTTTAGCAGCCAAACCTTCAAAAAAAACTTCCCTAACAAGTACATCAGCCTTTTACAACCGTGACCAAGACATTTAAGAGCCACAGTCACTGCATTATCAGATAAGGTTCATATTACGCTTGAATATACTTTCTCACAAGTTTGCAGTACTACAGAATCACCCCAAAAGTTGATGTGACTTTTTTGTTGATTGAAAAAAATGCATATTTCAAAAACTTTAGAAAACAAAAACAAAACAAACAAAAAAAATCCTGCTCTTCAGAGTGATAGTTAATAAGATTATTTCTAATTAAAGGTAAAAAATTACCTCGTCAGCTGGCAGCAGGTCAAAATTTTCACTATATTTTCCTAGAACCAGTTCAGCAAATTCATCATCCAGATCTGCAACCTTCAAGAGCATATTTCTGTGTTATTATTTAGCGTTTCACACACAAGTCACCAATCTTGGTAAAACAGGAGATAACTGACTGGAGAAGGAATAAAGTCTTTAAAGATACCAGAGACCATAAACTCAAACCAATCCGGAACACTGATGATCAACACACTCCAAACCTCAAATTTCAACCCAACTACTGTAATTCATTTTTGCAGTCTCAGAAAGGTCATTAGACTTTTTACTTTTACATAAAGTAATAATTCCTTTACATTTGGGAATTTGTTTCTTTAACAGCAAAAATATTTTACTAATCTTCCACTCGCTTGCTGAAAGTTAAGTATCTTAAACAAAGTACATATATCAATTTTAATTGCATTCTACTTGTCAACAAATGCCGACTAGGACATACTTTTGCAGTGCTTCCTATGGTTTAAAGACTTTTAGAGTATTTTTGCAAAATGAAGAAAAGGGGGGAAAAAAGCTGAGCCTTTAGTGACTCAGTTTTACCCAGACAATCACCCAAATGAAGGCTTAAAGGGCAGATGAGGGAAAAATTGCTTTCTAAAGTTGCTATCAGACAAAACATCAGAGGGAGAGATCATGCTTGTGCTTCTCCCCTGAAACTGAAAAAAAACCTTCGAACCTATAAACAAAGCAGAGTTTGAGGCAAGAAGTAAACAGACCAACAGACAGAGCTGGAGAAAAACAACAAACCAGAGTAGCTCTCATGGCATTTTGTCTTCTTTATGTGATAAGGCTGCAGGGGGGAGAGCTCCCACTGCATGGGACAGTTTAATAAACAGCATGCACCCTTCTCTAGGTTTCTCCGCCCTTGAGCACCACAGACCCAACACACACACGGGCAGGGGCCACGGCAACAGCAATCCAACAAAGAAGGAAAACACTGATCAGCAACTAGAAGTCTTAGAAACAGGGAAAATATGAAATACAAAGGAGGGCATTCCTTCAGCTGCAAGCACAAGACAAGCTATTCAAGCTACTAAATTTTACAGTAGTTCTGGCAAAGACATATATGGGATATATGGTTTAAAGTACCATTTATATGGCATTAAAATATATATATATATATATATATATACATGTATATATAGGATATATAGGACCGGAAATATAACAAGAAAATATTTTAGAAAACCAAGTTATCTCAGTTGTCAGACTACTGGGCCACCCCTTCCTGTTTGCTGCTCCTTTGTAGCTTTCTATCTGACAAGAAGTTTCTTCAGAGTAATACCATCCCCATTTAAAGCAGAATATGCACGTTTTTCTGAACTCTGAGGACTCGAAAAAGCAGATTTCTTTGATGTTTCAAAGCAAACTATTATAAATTCAGCATCACCTGATTAGGCACTTCCATGTCATTCAAGGCATCATAATCTTAAAACTTTGTGTATTTTTACTTATAAAAGTATATATTCAATATAAACTCTATTATACTCTTTCTTACGAGATAGATTTTTTTTGGTCCTTATTTGGAGAGAAAATTTGCTTAAAACCATCCAAGTAAAACTAACTCTTTCAATACCATTATATAAATTAGTCAAAGTAGAACAAGATCTTAAAATACTAGCTGAGAAAGAAAGCACTCTGGATAAGCAATTTATTCCTTCTTTTCATCGCTCTTTCACGCGTCTCTTCTTCTCAACAGTCTTAACCGTACAAATGTCACTAAGACCTTAGTCCTAGATCAAGTTTCTGTTATATTGTCTTAGCTCCAGAGTATGACAACTACGGGAAAGAAGCATTTACACTGTTCTATTCTCATGTCCACAGACTTTTTGGATGAAGCTGGAACAAGGTATTCATTTAGCTGCCTCGCACACAGCATCCAGTACCCTTTTAACAGTTGGGGGTTCCCCTTGCCCAGCAAGACAAGGACATCCTGGGTCAGATCTGCCATGGCTCATGTGAAGTCTCAAGTGTATTCCAGCATCCGTACAAGTCTGTACAAGCAGCGTCTGTATTTTCAATTTGCTATTTATAAAGTGAGGAGTGTTTCCTGTTTTACACATGTCTTGTGCAGCCAGGCAGTCCAATGATGCATAAAAGAGCGAGTTTTACCACCATTTTATTTTTTATAAAGGGCATTCAGTGTCTCTGGCAAGTGGAAAGTAAGTGAAGAAAATGTGGAATTGGTTCCACAAGGACAGATACAGAACTTTGTACCTAGGACAGAAGAGATCCCTGCATTGGTACAGACTTGAGATCAGCTGGCTAGGAAACAGCTCAGCAGACGAGCAGAAGGTCTGGTGGACAAGTGCCTCCATTTGCAGTGGTGAAAGGTAACTGCCCTCTGTCACAATCCGAAGGAGGGAAAGGCTCAGTGCCCTCTATTTAGCACATGTGAGTACAGCAAAATACTGACTTTGATTTTAGGTTCCCTAGCACGAGAGAGACTGTCAAACCGACAAAGAGATACAAAAGAGACTGCAGAAAGCCACTGAGGCAGTGCGTATGGCAGCGCTCAGCTGGAACACAGGAGGGATGGGTTTGTCCAACCTGAAAAAGAGAAATGCCTAAGGGAAGAGCTAAGAGCTGTCCTCTAATATCTGAAGAGATTGTGGTGAACCCGTTGCAAAAAAAAAAAAAAAAAGACAGATTCTTTTCAGAGTAGTATGTGAAGGACAAGAGGCACTGCCAGAGATGGCAAAACAGCAGACACCAGCTAGAAATGTGGGTGGTCAAGTATTTGGATCTGCTGCCTAGAGAAGCTGTTGGAATCTTCCTTCTGAGAGACTTTGAAAACTTGACTGTACAGAGCCCTGGGCAACTTGGTCTCATTCTGACATGACAGCTCCAGAGGTATATCCCAGGCTGTTCTTTCCTACAATTCTAAATAGTATTTTTAAATACATAATATATTTACTTTAGAACTTTACTTGTTCTATTAAGGCATTTCTGGCATCCTGAACTTCTTGGAACAAGTTAGGATCATCGGCCTCTAGCAGCGGCTTTTGCTCAAACATTTTTCCATCATCCAAACCAGATTTCCAGATAATTTGTTCCTTAGTCACAACATCAACCAGTCCTCTGAAGGTTTTTGCTTCCCCTATGGGCAACTGCAAATAGAACAAAAAATTTTAGACAAAAACAAAATATTAAGAAAGAAGTTCAATTCAAAAGAAAGTAAAATAAGCATAAAATTTCTAAGCTTACCTGCAAAAGCAAAGGTTTTGTCTTCAACTTTTGTTTGATGCTTTCAACAGTGTTTGTAAAACTGGAGTAAAATAACAGAATTTAAAAATTACCTAAAATGTAATGATAGTCAATTAGGTTTATCAATCCTGTTCATGGTAAATATTACTGCCATAATTACACAAAAATATACATCTGTGTAACCATTAAAAAATTTACATGTTAAATATTAACATAATTGGCTTACTGTCTGCCTACAGAACATACCTAATTTGACAGATTGTCTTATAAGGTCTTTAACAATGACTAAAGTTTTACCTTGCCCCGTTTTTGTCCATTTTGTTTAAAAAGCAAATTCGCGGTATCCGATGCTTATCTGCTTGTCTCCACACTGTCAGAGTTTGGGCCTAAAGCAAAGGAAAAACATTAGTCCTGACAGTTTAATCATAGCTTCCCTAATATGAGATATCATGTTTCTTGCTAAACAAAGCAACTAACACTGATCAGCAGTTCTCTCACCCCTTCCATACAGCTGAATACACACCGTGGAACACTGTGCTTTCAAAACAGGTAGCTATTCTCCAGAATTGCTTGAGCATCTCATGTTACAAACTCATATTCCAGCCTGCCTTCCCATTCTTTGCAAGGCGTTCCGAGGGATGTATTAACACACTCCAGTGGGAAGAGTGAAATGCTGGCTGGAAGCGATACATTTTCTATACAAAGTTTGATAATAAGAAGTGAGATTTCACTTCTTCCCAATGGTGAAGCTAGCCAGAAATATTCAACTCCACCTGGGTGGAAGGAGAAGGCGGGGAGTGACATGGGACACACACCCCCAGCGCCTGGAGAGAACCTTAATGGTAATGTTTGCTCCTTATTACCATGGAAATTTCTGTATCCCACAGGACTTAGGCTGAGTTCAGAAGCTGAATATTTTAATTTCACTCAAAACACAAACAGCACAGCAACCTTGCTATACCATTTTTATTTCAGTCTTTTTTAAGCTATTAGACTTAAAAAATTCTACCAGTCATTTTTACCTCAACACCAGCTGAAGCATCAAACACAGCTATGGCTCCATCCAGGACTCTCAAACAACGCTCAACTTCCACTGTAAAGTCCACGTGACCTGAAAAACAGTTTTCATTTTGCACGGTCATTTTTTTTACCCTGAAAAAAAACCCTGTCTTCACTTTCAGAAAAACACACAGCAGGCATTGAAACACACAGGACAGACAGTTACATTGCAATCCCAGAACTGAAAGCAATTTAGTCTGGAAATATTTGAGAAAAAAGCTTGCATCAGGCACCAGAAATGAACAGAGCTCAGTATAGGCTTATTTACTGCAGTAATTTAACCAATTAGATATCATACCGTATTTTAAAACTAAGACTTACATCCTGTGACACCCCACCTCATCTACACTCTCCTAATAATGAGACTACTCCTACAAAGCAGTACCTGGGGTATCAATCAAGTTGATTCTATAGTCTTTCCAGTCAAAAGTAACAGCAGCAGACTGAATGGTAATACCACGCTCCCGCTCCTGTACCATGAAATCTGTCACTGTATCCCCATCATCAACATCTGTGAACAGAAATTAGGAAAACAGATGAATAAATAAAGGAGAAAATGAGTTGTTTTGAAATAAAGATTGTGGGGGAAATTTTGAAATAACTGTGCCTTGTGTACATGAACAAGCTATGAAAACTCTCACTTTTTCAGAGAAAGACAGTATCACCATTAAAAAAGTAGCTGTATGGATTCTGACATTTTAGAAATAAGTAATTAAAGGTTGATCGAGTTAAATTAAAACTAAAGTGCAAGTTAATTAAGAGTTATTTTTCCTTAATAAAAGGGGAAGCATCCCCACATTTCAAACAAGTAAGCCATCAAGTTCAACCACTGCACAGACCCAATGCCTAAAACTCTCATATGAAATAGAGAACAGGGAGCTCAACTTATAAGGTCAAAATGCAGCACAACTACAAACTGCTGTGACTCTCGACTCTGATATTGAATTTCTTCAGGGACTGCAAAGACTGCAGGGGAACTAAATTTATCATTTTCCCCCTGACAATACTAACACGCCACAGTCCAGCTCAATCTCACTCCTAACAGGGTTTACAGAGATCTATGACAATTGTTTTAGTGAAGAGTTTTGTGTTACGAGTTTTCAAAATAAATGTTAATCATTGTTAATCAAATGTTAATCAAAATGTTAATCAAAATAAATGTTAATCAGGTTTCTTTTCAGAATCACAGAATGGTTGAGGTTGGCAGGGACCTCTAGAGATCATCTAGTCCAACTCCCCTGCTCAAGCAAGGGCATCGAGTCACATCCAGGCAGGATTTTTTTACACTTCAAAAAAAAAACATGAAAAAGCTTTTCCAGAATAGCCAGTGACCAGTACATAAAAGCTGAAAAAAACCTTTAATTGTTACACAAATAATAGTGCATTAAAACTCAATAACAACAAAATTGCCATCTCTAAATTTACAAATGCTTTAGAGTGCATTATTTTGATTATAGCACAGTACAACTTTGAAACACCTGGCTTCAATGAAAAATACTCTTTACAGTCATGTCTAACTACATTGCATATGATTGTGTGTTACACTCAAATCTCTCAGAGCTACTAATATACAAAAAGTAATTCTAACCTCCAAGTGTCCTTGTGTATCCAGAATAATATAGCATTCGCTCTGTCGTTGTAGTTTTCCCTGCATCAATGTGGGCCATTATGCCAATGTTACGGATTCTGCACAAAGCAAAAACATTTATTTTACGTAGTGGTGACATTGCTATCTGAAACATCATTCACAGTCAGCGAGAACAGCATCGAGAACACTGAGATCAGCAGGTTTTTCTCTTGCGTAACACAGTCTGATATTGAAGTATAATAGCACTGAAAAGGTGGATTTTCTCTAAATTGGTAACAGTCAGACTTTTGGAACAGGCTGCCACACTTCACTTCTGTAATAGTTTGGCCTCACTCTGTACTCAACTGCCCTGCATACTTGGTTCTCAGTGGCTGCCATGGGTTTTAATCTTTTCTCTAAAAGCGCAATTCTAGTTCTGGTACTGTAAACTGAAAACTCCCATTTTTCAAGTCTGAGACAACCCCAACTTTAACAATTCCTCTGTACTGAAATGTCAGAAATTGAGAAGTGAGAAATCCTAACTGTTTTTTAGAATAAATAACGTATTCTGCAATAATCCGTGACGTTTTGCCAGATCGACTGCCTTGACTGTTACATGGAGAAAACAGGTTAGCAGCACTTACCTGGATATATGAGGGTTAATGACAGAACGTAGAGATTTGACATCTTCTGGAGAACAGAAAGAACAAAACAAAAATAATATAAAGATTTGCCATACTGACCTCAATGTAGCAATAACAGATTTTAGCAAAATTAAATAAATTTAATAATATTAGAAAGCCTTTCTGAAGATTCAGATGGAGGCACAATTCATGACAATCCCTAATACTATAAACACAATCTTCCAAGATGGTGCTGCCTTGCAGCACAAATATATATACAGAGAAGCCATAGTTCATGACAATCACGACATTTACATTCACCTGAACTAGGTAATAGGTAACATATTTCAAAATTTATTTCTCTATTAAACACTAAGGACAGATGACATGTGTCTTGCAAAGAAGATATAAACTGACTCATCTTAAGAAAATGTAGGTTGTAAGAGCTTTAAATTCATTCTCTCACACACTATTTACCTGGAAAATAAATTACTAAGATAGAGATTAGTTTCATAACCATTTAAGTCAGCTAAAACGTCAAAATTCTGTTTAAGTTGCTCACTTTTCTAATATGTCTTCTCTTTCAATTTGCCTTTGATAACAACAAACAAAATTCAACACTTATACTAACATTCCCTCACCATCCTCAAATCATCCTTTTTATTACAGGTAACATTACGGAGATCCCTTACAGGTTAAGGTATCCGATGGCAAGAAAAACTGAAGGTGGCAGGCTCAAAATTCACCAAAGAAAAGCTCCAAATAAAAACTCCAATTAACACTATTTTTTTTTCTCCAGTTGCTAAAACAAATCAACTGTGAAGAGTATTTTGGAGATTTCCTGCTTAAGCCATCGTGTTTTCTTGTGTATGGGATGAAGCTCCACAGGACACCCTGAGGTATTCAGAACAGCAAATCTGGACGTTAATGCATCATGCCGAAATGTTATATAGACAATTACACAAAAACAGTAACCTATAGCAACATGGACTACGATGCCACTAGGAACTCTCAGATGCATGAGAGATGCTCAGATGCAGGTTGAGAGTTTTGTCAACACATGCAGCATGCATCCACAACACAGATGTTGGCTACCTACCTGTGACCACTCTCTTCTTACAGGTACTTAAAACTTCCTTCGCTTCAACAAGAAATTCCCATCTTTCCCCTTGCCCAGCATTCCGGTTACCCTCAATTCCTTGACCACAAACTAATGCTTCAGGCAGCTGGGCATAAGTTCCTGCACACTTGATATGTGATCTGATTTCTTATCCATCTATGTGTTTTGGTATTTTATTTCCTAAAGACTTCATACCATGTGCTCACTGTGAAAATGTCAGCTATATACAAGACATCTCTTCCATCCCTGGACATTCATCTGCTTTGCTAATGTATTGTAACACCAAACTTAAAACAAAAAAAAAGACTAAAATAATGCAACAAAACACAGTATGGGAAACATTCTTACTAATTTTGGAGTGATTGCTACCACTACTAACCCATAAACTAAATTAGGTAAAATAAGAAAACAATTTTAAAGTTGTACCTGGCAGGGTACTGTAGCTTCTCTGACTGCAGCTCTGCTCTGTCAGAGTTAGGATTCTCATCCTTTTCTTCGAAAAATGCATACACTTAACAAGAAAAAAAGATCATGCATTAAATATATTATTATTATAAATGCTTACTCTGTAGATAGAAAAGTAGATATAAAAAAATCTGCAGGAACAGAACTGTTGTTTAGTATTTACAAAAACTCAAATTGCCACCTATTTGGAAATAGTAGCATAAAGACAGCAGCACCAAAGCTCAAATCCAGTTCATCTCCAATACATAAAAACCCAGTAAAAATTTATGACAATATCAGTGTAAGTGGTCAATAGCTACAGTATTCTGACACATCCAGCTATTTGT
Source organism: Crypturellus soui (assembly GCA_032275445.1). Lineage (NCBI taxonomy): Eukaryota > Metazoa > Chordata > Aves > Tinamiformes > Tinamidae > Crypturellus > Crypturellus soui. The sequence continues at coordinate 1,419,728 of JAUBNY010000943.1, forward strand.
TTAAACTATATTCATTTAAGATGAAAAACACTAAGACCAAAAACACAGGTAATGAAAAAAAAATAAGTTTTCAAAAGGGTTACAAATAGTTTCCAGACTGACTTCTATGAAGCTAGAGTATAACATAAAATAAACTATGTATTTTATTCAGATGCCCTGTTTAATTTGAAGTCTAGACAGAATAAATGTTTATTCACAGTAAACTAAGCACAACTTTTATTTACAGCAAGGGCATCCCAACCGGGGGGACGTTTACCTCGCTGCACAGACGCGATGATCTGGGGACGCGCGCCGAGAAGCTCCTTGTAACGCTCCACATTGCGGCTCCCGTGTGAGGACGCTCCGCGCCAACACGAACAGCCGCCGGCCAAGACGCTCACCGCAGACAGCAGACCCTGCCTGCGTGCAGAGACACAGACACACGCACACGGGGAGCAAGAAACCCGCTTCCACGCTGCCCCTTTCAGATCGTCCTTTCGGGTCACCGTCCTGCTGCTCCGGTAATGCTCGGGCTCCCCCGCTCGGCCGGCTGCCCCCGCCGCTCCGTCCGAACCGGACCGGACTGAGCTGAGCCGAGCCGAGCCGAGCCGAGCCGGGCCGGGCCGGGCCGGGCCGGGCCCCGCGGCCTCTCC
>JAUBNY010000943.1:1433556-1460360 GCA_032275445.1 Crypturellus soui
GTGCTCTAGGTGGCCCTGCGTGTGCAGCGGGGTTGGACTAGATGACCTCTAGAGGCCCCTTCCAACCTTAGGCATTCCATGATTCCATGATTTTCTAATGTCCAAATTGAAAGTTGTTATACCTCACACTGTGGGAAGTAATATAAATGCATTAAAGAATGGTTATTTCTTAAAGAGGTGAGAGATATTAACCAGACAAAATTGCTACAGTAACTATAAAGTACAGACATCTATCTCACATCCAGTGTGTGTAAACGTCTCTAAATCTGTTATTTGAAAACTAAAAAAAAAAACAAAACAAAAACAGAACACAGTAATCTACCAAGTATTTAAAAACTACAAAGGGGTGAGAGAAGAAGAAACTACTTTGCCTCACCCGCTGCAGGAACAGTTAAAAATTATGCAGCTTCATAAGCAATTATGTTTATACAACTATTGAACATGCATGACCTACAAACACCATGACTAAGTAATAACCTGAGTTGATTAACACATCCTGCCTAAAGATGCAGCCAGCTAGAGATTAAGCTAGCAAATAGCTAAATATGAAGCTTTGCAGCACCTGATACATAGTGACACCATCTCAAACATTCCAGTATTTCTGAAATAAGTCTTAGGTGCACTGGAGTAGTACACTGTAGTAGTATATGCAAATCATAATGAGAAGATGGATTTGTACAAGGCTGTTTTACAGTTCTACAACTGCAATATTAGAGGGACTCGTGCCAAATGGCTGAGAGGGGGGCCTTGCTAGGAGAGCAGCTCTAGGCAGGGGACAAACCCCCGAGGGAAGACCCGGCTCTGCTTGCTATGCCCATGGAAGGGGGAGCAAACTGCCATGAGAGTTCACTGTAGCTCAGAACCACATTACACCGCTCATTCACAGGGCAGCAGCCTCTTGTTCGAGTCCACCTTGCAATGCCCCAAATACTCACTTCCAATGACCAGCATCCTCTCATACTCGAGTAGTCAACTATTAGTAGTCATAAGTCAGGATTTCTGAATCTGTGGCAAAGCGAGGCCCTGCCATGTGGCCTGTCCCGAGCCCGCTGCGAGCGGCACTGCGCCTCCGCAGTCCCGCAGAACAAACAGCAGGCAAAAACTAGGCCGTGGCTACATGAGGAAACCTGGGAAGCCACTTAGCATGGCAGCCAGCTGAAACCAAATCCGTTTCGTGAAAGTAGGTCAAACTTCTCTATGGAGAACAAATCGCAAAAAGAGATGTCTGAGGGCTGAGCTACAGGAGGCCTGCAGGTTTGCACAAGCTGCATCCCACGTGTTGCAAGTCCACTACAACAGCACTGCAACAGAATACCCAGCCGCACGGGAAATTCTGGTTTGGGGCTTTTGTTTTAAATGAAACCTAATGGAACAAAACTTTGAGGGATTTCCCAGGAAATAACCAGATTCTTTTCAGAAAGATAGATTTCTTTTTTTCCTTTCTCAAAAAAAGACAGATTTTCAGGCACAAGGGAGGAGAAGGGAAGGGAAGAAAGAGAAGTAAAATGTGTCTGTGACTGTACATTATGTTCACACACAGAGGAGCAGGGAAGAAAGAGCTTTTACTAAAATAACCATATATTTGCTTTCTGGATGGATTTCTTGTCTTGTAAGAACTACTGTAACACACACGCAGACTTTTTTTTTTATTATTTAGCAACAGTATGAACATAAGGCTATTTTTTTCTAGGATATAAGTCTTGGTGTGATGGCTCTAAAACAGGATTTATCAAAAGGATTTTTCTTTAGTGAAGGATCACTTCCTGCAAAAATTTTGTTGCAATAACTATATTGTTATTAAGTGGCAAGCAGTAATCATCCCACAAACTAAATAGTCAGATTTTATTCAGCTGTATCATAAGATGTCAGAAAGGCACTTCTTCCCAAAATTGCACACGACATGGTGGATAAATGTCCAGCTATATTATTATAAGGAATCATGCTGTGTGAATACTGATGTTTTTACCTTAATGCAGACTAGTTTCCAACAAAACCCACTCCTCTCAAACACATCCTCAGTCCTCTCTTTTTACTGTTCTTTCCAACATCTTTTGAGCTTTCAGAAACACCAGAAGTTTTGGCACAACCACTCTTCAGGGGCCATTTGAAGTCCTTTCTCACACCAGGTTTTACTTTCAAGCAAGCAAGAGTAGGAAAAGGGGAGTGGAAACACCAAGTGCCACACTGGTGTAGACCCCTGCAGTTTGTGACTACTTAAGCAACCAGATAATAATATTAGTATAATGTGGGGTCCTTTACCTGCTTTCTGACACGTGAACAGCATTTTCCTCATCTCCTTTGGAAATTTCAGGTTCAGACTCCTGGCTATTTTTTCCTATCCTGGGGCGTTTTAAATGACTGCTTCGTGTCCGAATGGAAACAGGTGTTACAGAAGGCTCTTTGAAGGGGAAAACATATAAACAAATACAAGTGAAGAAAATCAGTTTAGGGAAGACTGCACACAGAATTTTCCCCCTAATCATTTCATTAAGGCAAATGAGTGCAAGAGAAAAGTGAAGCAGCATTTTACCATGGTACCTATTTTTCCGCATACACATATATAGCCTTGTTATCAAGACTTATTACAATTCATTTTATGAATTGGATCCCAGCATCTTAGAGCTTTCACCTGCTTTGCAGATGAATAAACTAAGTTACAAAGAGCCTGCTGAACTAGTAATTCATTAGAATCACAACACTAACAGTCAGTGTTACATTTACCTTCAGATGTGCTTGCATGGACATCTAATGATTCTTTGCCTTTTGGAGATTCAGCCTAAAGCAAAAGGAAGACCAATGTTATTTTAAATATATTCATCTTCCCTTCTCTTACTGCACCTTTCTGAAACCTTATTCCATAGTCATTATACTACAGAAAACTGAATATAGCCATTCTTAATTTAAAATACATATATATTTTCTATAAATTTATAAAATGTATATATTAAAAATTATTATGCATTTATGTCTTCTGTCTCAACAGACATAAGTTTTTGATCATCTGGTCCTGAACAGAAGCATTTTTTACTGCATATTACTTCTGATCCCAACACACAAGATCAGACTTCTGCATTACTGGACATTGCAAGCAACACTAGCGAGTTTTTTGTAACCGGTATATAGCAGGTCTCCATAAAATTAACTGCTAGATGTCTTTTTTTCCTCCTCCTCTTTTTGTAGAAATCCCAGAATCTAGACCAAAGTAGATGAGGAAATTTAGCAGAACAGTTTCACACTTGTATCTTGTAAATTTATTATGACATGCAATAAAATACAGCAACCCAGATGTCATCTTCAAAGAAAAAAAAAAAAAAAAAAGAAAAAAACAGCCAAAAACCAGAACTTAGTGAAAAAAGGAACCACTAAATAGAAATGCATTTGGGGATTTCTTTTCCAGGTGTCAGGGATGGCAGTGTTCTGTTTTGTTTAACAGTTCACCAGCTTTTAAACTTTGCAGAACTCCATACAGATAGTGCAGATGCCAGAAAAGATCAGTCAGCAATCCTAGCAGGTGAGTTTAGGAACCCAGTATCTACCATCATCTTTTTGATCATGGCAAAAGACAGTGCTTGAATTCTTAACTCACAACCACCAAAGAACCCTAAGAACTATTAAGATTCCTCTGCTATTCCAAGTACATCTACCTAACTCTGCAACCAAAATAGGCATTTTGATCATCTCAGCAAAATCATTTCATAAGTGAAGCTGTAGGCCAGTGATAATGCTCAAAACAGTCTTACAAATCAAAGACTACTATACTAGTCAAATGCAACTAAGTTGCTGCATTATCATCATTTACATACTGAAAGCATCACTACTTTGCCATCAGTTTTGTTTTGGGAAATATTAATTTTCTCAATTATGAAAACAGACATTTGATTTAGTCTTTACATTTAAATTTTATATCAAATGGGATAAAGCACCAATTCAAATACTATCTCCCTTTTTCATGATTCAATAAGCCACTGACTTTTATGAGAACACAGTCACATCTTAATAATACGGATGGTCTGAAACACAGAAATCTATCCTCCCTGTCTTTGGAGATATAAACTATTCCAAAGAGCATTCTGTGTAGTCTTGGTACACAAGTGGAATGGGAGAACAGATGCCTGATACTCGAACACACAAATACTCTCAACTACATACCCATACATAGCTGAAATCAGGCAAAGATTTTAAATACCCATACAGAAAGCTATAATCCTTCTGTGTGGACAATATATAACCCTGAATGCAAACTAAACACTTTCCACCATATTCAACTATGATGCGAGTGAGCAGTTCTATAAACACTTGTCTTTTCTCTCCCCATTCCTGTGATGATGCGACTATTCAACAGCCTTTCTGGAGAGTTTAATCTCTGAGACAGTTAAATATTCTCCTCCTCTAAGCTGCCTGCCAGCAGCTCAAGTTACTAGACACTGGCAGTTGTGACACAGACCCCTTTCATTCAGGGGAATAATGATGGGGAAAACCCCAACAAAACATATTTTTAGCCCAAGGGTAGTCATCTGTGTAAAGTCAGTACATACATGGAAACAAATATCAAACAATGATAAAACAGTATGTTATGCAACACATCAATCTGCTATAATTCTTTTCTGAACTTCAGTAACCTTTTAGAAACTTTTTTAAAAGTTAAAAATATTACCTGTTCTTTCAGTAATTAAAGATGATAGAATAGAACAAGATGCATTACGTGATTATAGAAGAATATAAAAAGCCTGAGCGCTTTTAAGAGATTGAAAACATTCTGTGTACCTACACTTAGCTGTGTTGCTGGCTTTGTGTTCTGTTCGTTTGCTTCAGATCCTACTGCTGATTGCAGTAAATACCCCTCTGTCCAGAAGCTCATACTTTCCTTCTGTGAGGCCTCTTCTGTTAAAAGTAAAAAGGGGCAGAAGGAAAAAAGAAAGATTACAGTAACTTTGTTTAACAATTAGCCTTTCTCAACATGAGCTCACAAGACCTCAGAACAAATAACATTTCTCTATTACTTTCCATGAGAAATGTTCAAGGGACTCCCTGTAGAAAAAACAGCCCACAGGAAAACTTTTACAGTGCCATAAAGTAACAAAATAAACCATTCATACCTGTAATTCTGAGTTTTTGCCTTTGCAATACGGTGGTAATAGGAGTCCGCTGGTGCCAGTGTCCTGCTCCCTCCACTTCCCATAAAAGATCATGATCCCCAGGGTACTTCTCAAAGTAGCGCTTACAAACTGGAAAAATGTTTTTTTAAGAGAAAAAAAGTCCTGCTTTGTATACTATATACTCAGCTTTAAACTTAGAAGTTTATCTGAAATAAATTAAATTGAAAGCTTCCATCATACACATAAGCCACCAAAAACAGAGCCACTGAACAAGTGATCCAGCCTGCCATCCCTTCATCATCTTTTTCAGTAAATCCTTCCCTTCAGGTTTAAGCACTTTCCATGGTTACATTTATAGGCCTTTGTTAAAAGCACTCTTTGGAAATGCAAACACATTGCTATTGAATCCCATGTACTATCATCCACTTACCATACACTTTTGGAATACTTTCTTCTCTGCTATCCCTTTCTCTTTTTGCTCCCACTGTATGTAGCAAACATGCACATGGAAAAGCTTGTTATGACACTATTTCATAGTGGGTCCTAGGAAAATGGCCAGTTTTGAACTGAGGCATAATCTCTCCAGACAAGATCCTGATATATCACTTCTTGGCCAGGGAAATTCATTAGTCATTAAATTGTGCTCAAGACAGTTGGCCAGCTTAAGTCTAACAAACAAGGTCTACTCAGATCCAATTGCAGAGTGGAGTATTTTAAGAGCAGAAAGTTTCCAGTAGCTTAGCAAAGAGGCGTGATGAAAACATGAATAGGGGGAAGCCTGGCAGATGTACCAAGAGCTGAACAAGACAAAAAAAGCCTTGAGAAATTGGGCAAACACAGTTCTGCTTGCTTGAACATAAACAATCCCGAGCAACACGATTTCCAAAAAGTTTGTCACTTCCTAGATATCATCTCCTCCTTGGGCTGTTAGTGATAGAGCAATGTTCTCCTTGTACACTAAAACTTTGCCTCCTTATAATTAATTTAAAACATAGCCAAGAATGTTCACTTGACCAGATATTCTGAGAAAGTCAACAGGGAGCCAGTAATCAAATGTCATACAGAGAAGATTAAAATTTTTGAACAAAATATTTCATCATCTTGCCCAAGTGAGGGTTTTTAATCTTCACTGAAGAGAAGGACATTTTAAAATCCCTTACTGTGAGGGTGGTTCTGTGCTGGAACAGGTTGCCCAGTTCTTGGATATACGCAACACCTAGCTGGATATGGTCCAGCAGAACCTGCTCTAGCTGATCCTGCTTGAACATGGGGTTAAACCAGATTAACTACTGAGACCCCCTTCCAATTTCAACTATCTGTGATATCTGTTATGATACAGCCATGAACATGGAGCACTCTCTTAGAACTTGAACACTACCACTCATTTGGATATAAAGAGAAAACAAAGACTACTAGAAGAATAAATCAAAGATCTTGCCTGTGTACATGAAGGATGACAGCGGGTATCGTAAGCCAAGTTTGTCTTCAGTAAAGGAGTCCACAAAGTCTTCCAGCATCATTAGCCCAAAATCTTTTCCATGATGTTTCTTTCTTACAAACATTGTGTCTAACACTGGAAGCTGATAATTTTGAGTAAGGTAAGAGCTACAAACACTTCCTAAAATAGTAAGGAGGAAAACATCCATCAGTATTTCAGCACTGAGTGAAAAAAAAAAAAAAAAAAAAAAAAAAAGAATTGGACTTTTCTGTTTGTTACACAACTCTTCAAAAAAAAATATGAAGACAGCAATTCAGCTCTTATTGAAGGAATGAAACAATAACTTCAGATTTTGAAATAAAATGGCGCAAAAAAAGTTTTGCATGGAAAATTTCCCATAAAATTCCCATAAATCCCATATTATCCACAGTTAAGATTAAGGTAAAGGCTGTGATAACACGCGTACTTTGGTATCAGAAGGTTCATGGACTACAGCGACAATGATGACAAAGTGGTGTCATTTAATGGCATTAGAACAGCACCACAGCTATTCAGTCCACTTGAGGACTCCATCCTTTTTCATATTTCAGTATTTTTGCCAGACAGTGTGAATGATGCCATCAAATGATTCTTTCCTCTAACGAGACCAGAGAGAAATATACAGTTTTCTATAGAATTTAGTTTGTCTTTGCAGTACCTTTTAACACCAGTGAAAACACTTCTCAAGCAAGGAAAACATAAGCAGACAGAACTTGGACACACTTTGGATAGTAATCAGGCTCCAGCACTTTTCTAACCATATGTATGGTCAGTGACCCAGCCAGTTCATTGCTGTATTTCAAGAGTTTAGAAGGGTTTATGCTAGAGCTGGGGGATATCTTCATGGAATCTCCAGTATCGTAATTAACCCATAATACATTAGCCTCTTCTAGGAGTAAAACAGAAATGCCAGAAAGTTCCTCCCTGATCCAAAATTTATACTCCAAAAATTATACTTTATACTATATTCAATTATGATGTGCCATCAACGTACTAAACAGCCTAAATACCTAATTAGGCACTTAAGTGCCTAAATACCAAATTTTATTCAACGAAACCTGAAAGACCACAATAAAGTTCAAAACAACTAAAAGGAATGTTCTAGAAAATCAGGAAAACCAGAAAATCTGTAAGATTACCGGCTGAATTGTTAACTCTGAGGGAGTGCACGTGAATGGAAGGAAAGGGAATCTCTTTATCAACACTAAGCAGAGCTGAGGCTTGTGCCTACAAGTGAGTATTTTTCTGTTGTAAAATACTGGAGAAACATTTGCAGAATCAGATAACATTATCTGATTTCAGATAAACAGGAGCTCTACACTCAGGAGCTAGTAACTAATTTTGATCTATACTACTTCCCCTTAAAAAACAGACAATTCTTCTATGGAAAAAAAAAAGGTTAAGTATATCTCATTTTTATGGGCTCAGATATCTTGATATACAAGTTAGATTCAAGAAGTACTTAAATTCCTAAATCACACAAGCATTTAAGCTGCTTCTCAAAATTTTAACTGCAGTCCAATCTTTTATGAATTCAAAAAAACCACTAACTCACCAGGGCTGCACATCTTGCAGGGTCTAACTACACACAGTATTTTTCAAATACATTTTCCCATCTCACCTCTTCCCACACACAGAAAAAAAAATCCCTAAATGCACAAGTGTTTTACCGGTAGGTTTAACAGAATAGAATCCAATAGCCTCTCCTTTTTTCCATATGATCTTAGCATAGTCATTGCTACCGTGACAGAGAAATGGGACCTCGTTTCTTTCTATTTCTCGTTTCCGATAAATAATTCGATTCAGAACATAGAGAACCACCCTCTCTCCAACAGACTTCACCTAAGGAAAACAAAGAACATTTTAGAAGAGTGGTTAGTTAAGCTGATACTTAAAGAGTAGAGACATTATTTTTCAAAAGTACCAGTTAACACAACTGCAACTGCTTCAAGTGCTCAAGCAGGACAAAACTGGGTTTGTCTGAAGACAGGAGACACTCTAAATATTTTGGGATTTAAGAAACATTCACCACATGGAAAGCAGGATGCAAGCACGAGACTCTTCAGGCCCGCAGGTAACTGGAGACCTACAAAGAAGTCGTGATGAGCCCTCACTTGGTAGCAAAACTCAGCACATTGAAATCAGCTGCTGATAGAGTGGCAGACAACAGGACATGATGCCATGAAAGAAACAGTTGTAACAGTTTCTGTGCTATAGACAAGTTAAAAACTAAATCCAAAAAAAAAAAAAGTAGCCACCATGATGAGTGCCCAAATTCAATAAGCAGATATGAAGAACAACTCTGGAGGGGTGTTAAAAAAAAAAAAAAAAAAAAAAAAGAAAGAAAGAAAGAAAAAAAAAAGAACCACGAACCACACAGATACCAGGCAACTTGTATTTTCCCAACCCCCTGAATATAACTCTCTTCTGTCAAAAGTTCTCTCTCCGTATTTCTAGCTTACTAGTCACTTGCTGACTGACAGATTTTCCTACAATACAATGCTTCATTCTCCCAAGACGTTTCAATATCACCAGATATACTATATCTTGAACGGTAAGAAAGAACCATCATTAACAGCAAAATAATTTGCATCAAAAGTGAACACACAAGGATCACTCTCTTTTTAGACAGCATCTTTAAAACCAAATTCCCTTTCCCCTACTACTGATTTCACTATTCCATTTGATCCTGCTTTCATATGAGGTGGCTAACTCATTTCCAAATGAAAACAAAACATATTACATTTCATACACCAGCCACTTGTCATTATCTTGATGGAGAAGCACAATTGCTAGGTGAACAGCAGAGCTCTTTACCTGCTGAAGCCCCTCTCTAGAAGGTACTGATGTTCTCAGAATGTCATCAATTGACCACCACTGGTCAGCAAGATACAGGGCTACAGCTTAAAAGAAACAAGCAGAAACAGAAAGTTAGTGATTGTGACTATTCCAAAAGAAACAAATTCAATAAAACTAAGTGTTAGAAATATCACTGTAGCAACCAGGTTAAGCATCTTCTAATCATCACTATTCATCCAGTTCTTTCTACCTTAACATAACACAGGTTGTGCTATAGACCCCCCTCCCATATATAACATTCTCTGATCCAAGACCTCTATGAAACTGACAACAATTAAGAGAAACCAAATGCAGACTTTGAACAGCATGAAATAGGAAAAGTGTTTTTCAGACATAAGTACTACCCTTTCTTGCTGTGCCCTAGCACCCCCTTCCAATAAAAACTGGACATGCCAAGAGCAGTTATACACAGATGTATATACATAAATACACACACACGTGTATTTTAGTTGTGTTCTGACAGAGGATATTGATACTGAAACTGTATAAATCTGAGTCAGATGGATTTAAAATGGCTGAGGGACATGTGATTAGCAATCAGAAAAGAGTTTGATTCTGTTGTGTTTTTGGCAAACCCAGAACTCGTATATATAAGGTCATACGGAAAGCAGGAAACAAGTCATAGCACTGAGCTTGTTATGGAGAACTAGAAGGGGCCCGGGGAGGGGAAAAAAAAAAAAAAAAAAAAAACAGTAAGATGCTACCTTGGCCAGAGTTACATGAGGACTTGCAGGCAAGAAAAAAAAATTAACTTGATGCTGATGGATCACTGCTTGTAAAGAGTATGCAAATTAACAGACAAGGGTATAAATTCTACGAAAGCTCAGTAAACTCGTTTTGGAAATGCGAGGTGTACATCAAACAATCAGAAGACATATGTTGTGCTTTGTTATTAAGTGCACTGAATCAGACAAGCACCCTTTTACGTTGCTAGATAGCCTTTGAATTTTGTGTCCGGTTCTACACTCATTGGCAAGTCATGTTCTATTACCTGTGTAGACAAATCCGCAACAAAAGAGTAGTATGGGAATATGGCAGTAGTGAACTACAAATGGGAAAACGGCAAAATTAGGAGCTACACCAGTATGGAATGGGCAAGGATCTGGTTACATGTATTGTCACAGAAAAGGAAACAGCAACATGGAGATTAGAATCTTAAAATGAAACCTGTGAGCGAGTCCTCTGGTGCAAACAAAGCAAGAACTTTGTGTGTCTGCTCTCCACCATAAAGAGGAACGAAGCCCACAGTTGACAAGCTAATAGGAATCTGAAACAAGAGCATACAATACTTCAATAGACTCTTGCTGATACATTAGTAAAATACACAGAGAACATTTAGCAGGATAAGCAAGATGAGCTATTTATGCTGTTACAGCTTTCTGCTGTCAGCAGCTTGTGCTAATGTGCACAACTGAAATGAGATGGTGAAGAATCAGCACATGCTCCCTGCAACTGCCATAGCGACACAAGCTGCCAAACCCAAGAGAGGAGCAGGCAGGGGCAGGCAGGCACAGGAGCTGCACAGCTAAATTGCCAAGGTTCATTAACAGTAGCCTTAGCATGCCAAGGTGGAACTTTGGATTCAAAAGGATTTGCTTCCCTAAAACTGCACATACTTTAGAAATTTAAAATTTGTCTGTTTGATTTTCTCTCTGCATCATTATAAGGGTCAAAACAATTCACCGATCAGGATTAGGGGCTTTATGGAAATTCCTTTTGATATTTAAACTTACATATTTTCAATATTTAATTAGTACATCTAAAAAATAGACAAGTGTTAATGGTACAGTAAATAGATTTGTTTATCCAGAAAACAGTCTATAAGAAGATCATGATATGCTATGCCACAAATGATGATGTTAATACAGATAAATATTTAGGCATACAGCACCTGCCTTACCACAAAGGCTGGGAAGTACTCAAGACACTGCTTCTGCAAAGCAATTTGCACTGACCTTTTATGCCCATAGTGAATTGCCTCACCTCACTTACTTATTTTTTTATTTAACTTACACATCATTACTTTTATTGGTACTACTTATATCAGAAGTGCTTATCTTTTGGATGGAGCCAACATTGGGCAACTTATCACTCAAGCATTTAAAACATAAAATGTCATAGAACTCTCAATGACAGCAGGTAATAATCCAGACAAAAGAAAAAGAAGCTTTCTTCACTTATGAAATTAGTGAAACTTGCACATCAAGAGTTTAACTCAACTATATGAGTGAAGATCTTCAGTAAAGATCACTGAAGCACTGAGATACAAACAGCCAGTCAGTTTTGGTAAAGCATGAATTCAAAGTTATTTTTAATGACCATATGAGTTGGTGTTTCAGACAAGATTTTTTGCTTGTCTGTTTGAATAGAGTTATTCAGTACCTACAGAGACACTGCCCAGAAGGAACAAATGAAGCAACTGATATTCAGATCTAAACTCATATCACAGAACAAAACTAAGTAGAGCTTAAAACATAACAGGGAACTTTTAAAATATAAAAGCCATATTAAAATAAAGATGTTGTTTAACAGTTATGGACTGGGGTTTTTCCTACATATTTTAGATCTACAGTCTATCAACAAAACAATATTTGCTGGTTCTTACTTTGCTGTGGTCTGGCAAGGACAAGAATTCAGGACGATTTGGATCTTTGCACCGAAGGTCAGACATGTAGTCCTCTGCAGAGCTCTCCAAGTCCTCATGACTGTAGCCGTTCAACACGTCCACAGGGAATGCCATCGTCTTGGGAAAAAGCAACACGATTAGTACTGCAGGTAACCTGAGGGATACAATGAGTAGATTAGGAAGTAACTAGGGAGACTGTCAAACACCTCCCTCTGTGGCTCTCCTCGGACACTGTCCAAGCAGAGCACCAGCACTGAGCATCACACTCGCTACACAGCTTGGTTTTCCAGTTACAGACAGACCAGGGCAAGGTAGGCACCGCTACGTGTAAAGCAAACCTGTTCCTGTCTCTTCTTCCTTAACCTTCTGATTCTCTCCACATTATTTACTTTGTGCCAGTTACAAAGCTCATACATATAACCATATTCTTCACCTCGGGGCCTAGAAGAGGGAGAGAAGCTCCAGGCACTTAGTTAGGGGGCTGCCTATCAACACCCAGTCTACAAAGTGACACACGAACCCATCCACATTCAGAAGCAGAAAAGGAAGATTTTAGCTAACAGATCCCTCTAGGTCCAAACAGATGGCAGATTTCTGCAACACAAAACCCCTCTCCGCAGCCGCGGTACAACAGGACACACACTGCCAAGGCGTGTTGGACTCGCAGGATGCATTGCATGTGTTGGACTGCCAGTCAGATATACTGACACCTCATGCTTTCAATTAGCTCTTCTTCCCCACAATGCCAACGTTTTTCAACAAGTCTCCTTTATGCTCATCATTTCTGAGCTGTAAAAAAAAGCAACAAAATCTAACATCTCACCAACTTAACAGTGTTTTACAAGCTCTGAACATAAGCAGACAGACCATTAGCCTCTTTTCACCACCCTGCTGCTGGTGCCACCCAGCAGCTCTCTGCAATACTGCTGTTAACACATCCTCCCACATAATTGCTCACAAAAATCCTTCATACGCCTCTGCTCCATCCCTCCATACGAGTAACTCCAGCTGCAAGCTACATAACAGCGTCATTTCCAGCGGGAGCAGGGCACAGAGGGCTTTCACAGAGCAGGCCAGACTCCAGGGCTAAGCTGCACGATTAAACCCCTCACAGCTAATGGTTTTGAGGCTGCCAATTAAGCAACAGGTGGCCAGGCAGAGAAGAGGTAGATGGTTCAAAAACTAACAACAGGAGGAACTTCATTTACTTTGGACAGTTTGCATTTAAACCTTTCTCAGAAGAAAATGACGAGTTGTTCAGAAATACTCTCTCCTGCCAGCTGACAAAAACTAGCGAAAAACAACAGCCCACATTGGATTTAAGAGGCACTTTATTAAGGAAGAAAGAAAATCAAAGATAAGGGATGGAAGACCACAGCAGCAATAGCTCTTTGGAGGTTTCCTTTGATCCAAATTCATCTTGTCAAAGCACCATCAGTCAAGAGGAACATGAGCTCCCAGCATTCACTGACTGCTCTTCAGGCGAGACCCTTGCAGGTCTGTGGGGCTATAACTCAAAGCAGCCACAGCAGCTTGTTCTGGGCCGTGGCCCAGACTCTCACAAGCCTGTGCTAGTTCATGAGTTTCCATCCTAGGAGGATACTCTTGAACTTTCCCCATATTGCTCCCAGCAACTCACCACTAACTCCCAGATGAGCACAGAGTTTTTCCTGAGGGGGTTTAAGATCCCTAGTCTCATTTTATTCTCCCTTTTTGCCAGTCCTCTACCTTTCATCCGCCATTTAGTGCTCTACAGACAAAGGTAAATTATATGTAAAAGACCTTTTGATTTCAACTCACTCAGTGACAATTAGAAACTGAATTTTAAAAGCTTTTGGTACTAACAATGTACTAAAAAGATGCTTGAAGAGACAAGGCCACTCCTTCCACACAAAAGACAGATTTTTTTTCATGTTAAAATTGAAAAATTCAGACATGATTTCATTGGCGTTTCCAGCAGTTAAGAGAAAAGCATTCCACTAATGCTACTTTCTAAGATATTATACACACACACATTCCCCACAACAATTTCCTTTCAGAACCAGCTCATTCCTTTCCCTTATCTGTTATTTGGACATTCTCGTGCCTTGCCTTCTCATCTCTCACATTCCTCCTGCTATTGCTCCCTACCCCATTCCAGATACTTAGCTACATCCCCTAATTCTGTGCCCGATCCCTTCTGCAGAAGCTGCCCTGGCTAAAGGGCCGGGGCAGGCAAGAGACACGGGACACTTGCCATTCCTCCCCGTTTCCTCCCCAGCTGGAAAGGGAAGGCAGCTGGGGAGCCGAGCACCCGGCCTGGCTGCCTTGTCCTGCAGCGATGATCCGAGCAGCCACAGGAGCAGCTGCAAAGGAAGCAGCTCAAGCACCGGTGGTCGCCTCACCTCCAGCTGATAATAATACCTATTATAGACCTCTCCTATCTGTCTCTAGGAGATCTCTGAAATACATCAGCAGTGTGTGCGTATTTTAAACGCACTATTTAGTCTAGCATGGTGAAGCCTCTCGGGCAGATGGAGCCATTCCTGAACAGCTCTCCGTCAGTCTCCTCTCAGCTTCTCACCTCTGCCACCTTAAGGTCTCGATCCATTCCAGTAAATTCAAGCACTAAACAGACTGCCACATCAGGAGCTGCTCGTCTTCTAATCAATGGCAACAGAGACAGACCCCGTGCTTGGTTAATTCATTTCCCAGCCGATTGGAAGGGCTGTTCCAGCTCTGCGCTTAGACACAAAGTGCTGCTTTGTAACTAACAGCAAGAACCCAAGCAGAGAACATGCAGGCTTTGCAGACCACCTCAGGAGACCAGGAGCTGCCGACAGACGTACCAGCGCGCAGAGTGCCCCTGCGAGAGCTCGGTGCCACAGAGCAGAGGCGGGACGCGAGACGCGCGGGCTCTGCAGCGGCGGCTCAGGCACACGCTGCCTCCAGGGGGACGCAGACACACCAACAACCTAAAATTTAATTTTCTCTATCCCAAATGGGGGGGGGGGAAGAAAAACCTATTAAAAAATACCAAAATACTTGGACAACTCAGAACATAACAAATGACTGCAGATGAGGTTTATTTATTACATGGCAAAGAGGCATGCAAGCTACCAGCTGTAACTAAAAGCCTCTAGGTTATAATTCCCGGCATTTTTTTAATAAAGTAACAGGGGACTGAAGCAGAAAACATGTAGTAAGAAATGCAGTATGTTATCTGCATTCTGATCCCTACACCACTATGAAAACAAAAGCAACGATCATACCTTTGCTTATCAGAAACAAGGACAGCTACTTTACATGAACTAATAAACTCACAGAATTACCCTCTACATCAAGCAAAGACCTTCTTTCGATGCAGCTGATATCAATAACACAAATTCCAAGGCCTGCTGTCAAAGCAGAGGCAGACCCTGAGAAGCTCTATGTTCCACCTTCATAAAAATAATAAAGCAAAAGGCCCACTTCTCAGGATGGGGTTTAACCCACATGTTTGGGTTATTTTGAATCTACTTACATTATCCATTCCCCACTCTCTACTGAATTATATTCATTCCATTTGAATTTTCAGATTTTGGCATTTAGGGAGAAAGCAGTTGGGGATAGGAGGCAGAGGGCACATACTACAGATCAATCCTCAAGATGACCATCAAAGAAAACCCACTCAGCATCCCGGTTCAAAAAAAAAAAAAATCTTTTGTCCAATGCAACAGACTAAACATTTAAAGTCAAGACCACTCCAACTGTTTTCTAATGTAATTTGTATCTTAAATGTTGATGAGAAGAGATATTTTGCAAAATATAAGGTCGCCATATCCCTGAAGAAATCACTGTGTATCCACAGAAAGCAATCAAGCTGCATTGGAAGCATGGATGGCTTGAAAACAAGAGAAGGCCCTGTGATTTAACAGTCTTCAGCAGAGCATGAAGAAGTAGTCTAACAGCCTCAACCGTAAGGCTTTCTGCTTTAAACAGCAAACATAGAAATCAAGCGACTGTCAAATTATAGCAAGTTAATAAACACCCTCACACAAAAATAAAATTTGTTTGTCAGTGTCTTCACAGCTGAGGACTTTCACCTCCAAAAAGCTTCCCAGGGTCTCCTAAGAGAGAAGGAGGCAGAAAGAGGAGCTGCGGTTGCTCTGAGCCCCTACGTGCTGCGTGGCTGCGGCTGCCAGGGGTCCGTGCGTGCTTGTGGGGCACCCCTGCGGCTGGGCACCAAGCAGCCAGGCTGACCGCACACACCCAGCGTAGCCTGACGCAACCAGGCTCATCATGGCCATTCCTGTAAAATGAACATTAGGGGGCTGGGGGAAGACGGGAGGGAAACCCAACTTTATTTTTAAAATAAAGGTAATTAATCTTTGCATGTTTCACTGGATGGAAAAGTAAATCGTACACTCTCCATAAGTGTAACATTTCATGACCTCACAAAACAACACTTGCTTTTTGGTGGAATTACATCACTTGCCCTTCTCAATGTTGTACCGCTTCCTACGTGACAAGTGGCACGTCCTTTTTAGGAACAGCTGCAGCAACAGACGGCAAAGACCAATTCAAGAAACAAGAAAGGCCACCACATATACCAGGACGAGCGAATGCCTCTCTCAAGGTGGAGAACAAGCGGGCAGTCTCGGGAGCCGAGTTAGATCTCAGATATCTGAATGCTAGCTGCAATCTCTATTTAATCAGAAGAATGAGGGAGACACACAGAGTAGATGAGGCTCTGAGATGGCAGAGGATTTCCGAGGCTCCTCACATAATGTTTCATTTCCATCTGCTTCCAGCCTGCATCGGTACACGTGAGTGGGCGCTGCTGCAGAGGGACCCTACCAGGAGCATGGAGGCTCAAGCACAACCGCAGCAGAACTCTGCGAGGACTGGAGGTAGCCAGCTAGCACAATGCATTTACACAGCTGGCTTTCTTTGAAAACCATAAAGAACCAACCAAGAACCTTCCAGTATAAAATAACCAACAAAAGCACATGTGATACAAGGAATGCATACAAAACTAAACCAACAGCTAGACAGCAGGGTGATCAATTTTAAGATTTAAACTAGGTCTTAAAAAGAAACTGAGTTTCTCTTCTAACCCGTGCAGCTCTGAGGACACCGCCCAGGGCGCTCGCACGCCCGACCACAGAGCGCAGCGCCGGGGCACCGCTCACTCCATCCCGCGCCCAGGCGCCGCGCGGGTCCGGACCATCGCGGTGCAGCGGCCGCTCGCACGGGCGGCGGAGCCAGCGGCCCCAGCCCAGCGGCTCTGCTGTTACACGGCTTCCCAACCCGCCGAGTTCAAAAACTAGCTCAGAGAAAGCTGAGAAATGACGTAAGAGTCGTGGAGAAAATAGTATATGTTCTCTTCTAGTTTCGACTTAAAAATGAGCTGCAAGGGTAACATATGCCACTTCTAAAAATGTGAAAATTGCGAAATTCTATTGACTAGGAGCACAAACTCAGCTAACTTATTTACATAAATGTTTCTTTGCTTAGACTAACCAGCTGTCATATACACAAAACATGTTTTCATCGCTTTTGTTGCTTCTTTATCCAATATATTACTTTAAATAAGGGGGTTGCTTTGCTTTTTTTTGAAAAAAAAGATCATGTTGCTCATTTGAAATTTTCTCACTTATACTCCAACAGTTTGAAGCAAACCCTCCATACAGGTTGTTCATCCTTTTCTAAAATAAAAAATAAGTAAATATTAACTTCTATTAAGATAATTATTAAAATATGTATGGAGGGTACCTACCTATTCTGAGTCTTGGGGATTGAAATACCTATGAAAAACCTGTTCTTTAAATACCAGTTTACACCACAACTATAATACGCTTTTACATTTTCTGAATATTCCCGTCTCCTTAAATTTTATTCAATTTAATTGCTAATGCAAACTGATGGGAAAACAAAGGCATTTTAGAAAATGAAACTTGGGGGTGTTTTTTTTTCTTTTTTTTTCCCCTTTTTCTAAATACAATATAGTGACTATTAGGCATTATGTTAGGTAAATAGGAGTTCTTGATAACTGCACAGGCTTATAAGCTATCAACAATAAGCTACTTTCCACATTGACTAGACCACTCAAAACCTCCACACTCAAATATTTGTGCTAATGGAAAAGAAGCTATTCTTTTATTTATATATTTATATATACATTTATATATGTGTGTGTGCGTGCACGCGAGCACACACACACATATATACCTATATATAAAAAAAAAATCTTTATGGGTGCCTCAGTTTAAAATCTGTGTAAATTAAAACAGGATTATAAACCTCCAAATATCATCTACGCACACACACACACGAATATATATGCATTTGTGTATATATATATATATATATATATACACACATATATAAAAATCTCCAAAGAAATTATACATAGATAGATAGATATATAAAATATATTTGAATAAAATCAAAAAAGAGATACTCAAAGAGAAGATATCATGTTGTTCTAGAAATCCCTGTCAACATCTAGTAGGAGCTCTGGATTAATACACCAGCCACATCTGTAATCTGCTTGAAGCAGCTTATGCAACTCTGGTTTCCTCCCCAAGATACTAATCAAAGCTGTTGATTTGAATGTAAATAAACAAACAAAAATAACCAACTCTTTCTGTTCACTCAACACTAATTAACCGCTGTAATTTATGCTAATTCACTTGTACCACATGGAGTTATGAAATCTTTGGCTAAATAAAGGACCCATCTCCCCAGTCCTGGCATGAAACACAACCTCAGTGAAAATCTGCAACAACTATATTTGAAAGGTGTGTACGGTTGGGCTCAATCAGTCTTCTGTGGAAGAAAATGCTGACTAGTAGCGAGGAGGAAAGGTAGAGTGGAGTCTTCCATACTAAAGAAACAAAAATAAAAAATAAATTAAAAATAATATGTTTTATCTTACTATTTAAAAAATGTTGTAAAATTTGCATAAACTTTCTTTCTAAAACAAAAATACAAGTATAAAAAGTTCATTTCGAGGACTGAATATACTCAGGATGTTCTCATACAGAACGAAAAATATGTTAACACGCAAGTAGTTCTGAAAGACTAAACTTCCACCAAAATGTACCAACAAAAAATGAGATACTCTTAAAACAGTACATAAATAACAACACTAAAAAGTGTTTTAGATTAAACACTCTTAGTGGTTAGATTTGCAGAGCAGTAAATACACAATCTCCATTAACAACTACAGAAGTTTAGGGCTTTAACAAAAAGAGGACTGAAAGCTCACAAGTTACCAAAACTACTACGGCATAGGAACATTAGGAGAATATTGCTGTGCCTTCACTTTAAAACTCACTATACGTAGGTAAGTTTTAAACATTAGTTAAGCACCTATGTAACACCACTGATGTTTTGCTTAAGTGATTATAATTAGGCATTTGATTATGTAACCTACTTAATCAAAAATCAGATTCTTAGGTAGACAAAAGCACTGACTGACTATATGCATTTTCCTGCAGTCTCACAACTAATGAGATGATTTGGTTTCTTAAACTGCTTCTTCTGCATAGAATTCTTGGAAACCAATATGCACAACTGTTTCCTATGCAGAAAGTATGCTAGAGATCTACATCTACTAAATTAAAATTCTCTGTTTGAGATCACTCAAAAGTCTCACTTAACAAATATTTCTGAAAAAATAGTTGTCCTTGGACAAGTCTTTCACCTCTTTCAGCTACCCAAATTCAAAGTTAATATATGCATGCATATAAGGAAATTCATTTAAGTTGTGTTTGAAAACAACATCCAGAAGACAGAAACATAGGAAACATAAGTCATCTCTTTGCTGCACTTCAGCTCCTTTCTGCTTAGCTCTTGCTCTTCTTGTCTCCCACTTTATCTCCCTTTCACAAGGCAAGTGTGCTTAGTATCCGAAAAATATTATGAAAAATAAATAAATAAAAACAACCAAAAACTTCCCCCCACCTGCCACAAACCACTCCTCTCTAGTTACTGCCATTTCTCTCTTCTCCCATGCTCCAGCAGTTTTGGAGTCCTCAAGCTCCATCCTCGGCTCTTTCCAAGCTTACTCCTGTACACTATATCCCACGGAAGTGTCTCTTAAAGAGGATCGGATTAAAGATCCAACCAGCCAGTGCTTGTCACCTCCCCAGGCAGCGTCCAGCAACCCTCCGTTGCCCTCCTCGCTTTCCACACTCTGTGTGCCCACGTTCCTCTCCTGCTTCTCCATGTGCCTCTTTATAGTGAGTCTGTAAGAGAGTCCTCCTCTTGCCTCTGATTTTCTGCACTTATCAGTCTCTACCAGAAGATCTCCCACTCCTACATGGTGCCCACGTTCCTCATCAGCTGGTTTACTTTGTGCATCTTCATGCTTCCTACCACATTATAATTGCATTTTGAGATCAGCATCCATAAATATTTCTAGTTATTTTAGAAGAATTCTTCTCCCAACCATATGTACAAAACCAACTCACCACCTAACATTGTTGGGCAGCTGGTGGACTGCAAGCCATGCCACGCCAACCTGAGGACTAGGGAGACTGGTACTGCAGTCACCCTGTGTAAGCATTTCTAGTTGTTCTTAAGCTCTTGATTGCTCTGTCTTTCTCTGTAGCCCCAAAACCTGGGTGGACTTCAAAACTGTGCAGGTTACGTGACCCATTGTGGAAGCCCGTTACCGTCACAGTTTAACGAGTTACTGTTCAGCAGCTGAACAGCAGCAAATCTCACCACAGGAGCTGCAAGAATATTCCAAATGCAAATTCGGATGTGGTGGTGACCATGGTTACTAACGGCGAGCAGTTCATCCAGCTCTGCAGCCGTGGCCGCCATACTTCAGGAGTTACTAAACAGCTGACCAAGCTACAACTACACCACATAAAATCCGCGGATGCTCCAGACCTGCAGGAAATGCACATGCTACACAGCACTCGAGGTGGGGGCGAGAAAAAACTAGCCACAGGATATTAGGACAATGGCAGGATTACCACATATACATATAACCCATAACTGAGAAAGAAGCAAGTGCCTTGTTTTCACGTGTGATCAGATGAAAGTGCAGAAACTGTGTACAAATAAACAGTCGATCTTTCCATTGCTAAAAGTAAGTCAGAGGAAGTAATGCAGGGAGCGCAGCTAAACAAGAGAGCAACATCCTATCCCTATCAAGCCCAGAGCTGTGTGCAGACCATAAGCACACAGAATTGAAAAATTCTGGGGTATGACTATTGTAGGCCCTACAGTCCATTTGTCAAAGCTTGGGAGCATAATCTAGAAGTCAGCAGTGCAGTAAACACAACACACTTGGAACAAGAAGAGTTTAAACCTTACTTTAAGTTAGGAATTGCAGTTTTTCCAGAAAGGGTCTAGGCAGGTATCTCCAATCATTATCCCAAGTACCTTCAAAGATGGTTAGAAATATGATGCTCAGTAAGAGAGAATTTGTAGTTTTATTTGATTGTGCCACCTCACTCAAAGCGCCGCACTGCTAAATTCCTCCAGCTGCGCACACCAAGAGCTCGACAGCGCAACACAGCACGGCGAACTCCGTGAGCAGCACAGTTAGCACACGTATCCAAACGCACAGAATCAGGGAACACCAGAAGAATTAGTGATGCAGATAACTGGAAATACAAGCGAAAGAACACATTTTTCCAAGATAATGAAAAGACAGTATGGAAGTCAGACGAGAAGAATACCCCAGACATTAAGAATAATGTTCAAAGGGGCCATAAGGGCTTGCAGATACTGTACTTGGGATAGAGACAAGAGGAGGAAATCATTACTGAATGTCAGTGTGGGCCCAGTCACTTTGCAAAGAGGTAATTCAAGCTACCATCCCAGCTGATACCATTATAGCAAATACATTGGTGGGCACAAGTCCGTGCAAAATGGCACCAGGATGCTCTCACTTTTATAATGGCCAGACTATCCAAATCCCCATCTGTGACTATGCTTCTGCGTTCATCATCCTGTGATGGGGCAAGAGACAAGTATGTCCTAAAACTAGACAGAAAAAAATGATCATTCTAGAAACACAAATCAAACCTAACATCATTTTGACTCAAAAGCTAGCAGGGTTAGGCATCTTACAGGCTGCTCAGGCAGGAGGGAAAAAAAATAAGTATCAAGGTCTGGTATTTCTTGTTTACATAGAAGTCCTATTCCCAGAACAAAGGAAGAATCAAACATCAAAAGAGTATTTCATTGCTCAAAGCCCTCAGGAATCTGTTCAGTTGCCTCCTATCCCTGTTCTCTAAGCCTTCCAAGGGGGGCACACACATGAGCCTCAGCTCAGGGCACGCTATCTTACCCAAACTCAATGATTCCTCCTCACCACCCAAACTTACTCCCAGCAGAAGCAACATTTAGCAAACACCTCCCCAGACAGCTCCCGTTCCTGAGCAGTTCTGTGCTTGCCTTTGCTTTCAGGGTCTGCAGCTGGCAGATCCCTGGTACTCTCTTCATCCACCTCCAAAGGAGTTTCCCCCCGACCTCACAACTGCCTGAAATGAAGCAGCAATGATTATAGCCAGTCTCACCCAGCACTAACACGCACTCACTGGCTGTCAGTGAGCGTGTTAGCACAGGACACAGGTTCAGCAGCAAGAATGTCACTAGTAGCGGAAAGGAATTCATGCCCGGCCTCCTCCCTGCTACCGTCCTGTCCTCATCTGCACCACCAACCATCCTGACACCCTTCCAGCATGTACATGCACCTGGGAACACACTGCATTTCCCCTGTACCATGTTTGCACAATTCTGGCTCCCAAGATATTCCTCTTAGCATCCCCCGCTATCCCGTTCTGGATGGACTAGAATTTTGGGAGAACAGCTTAAGAGCTTAGATGAAGCAGTGATGAACCTGTGAGCATCACAGGTAAGGCAACTGCCCAAGCAATATTGTAAAAACTACTGGAGCAAGTCAGCACTGTCAGCTCAGGATATTAAGCCCAAACTAGCATTCACCTTTAATGCTCACTTGCAGGGATCAGACTGTTGCCTCCTACTTCTTCAATGAACATCTCATTTCAGCAGTTTCAGAATAAAGGTTGACAGCACAAACTTTCAGACTAGAAGAAACAGAATACCCCAATGTTTGACAATCCTTTAGGTTGGCACCGCTGCACAGCAACATTTGTGTTACTGATCAATTCATAAATCATCCCAGTTCCTCAAAATGGTGAGTTTTACTGTTTAATTTCTACAAAAACTCTGAGAAATGCTGTTTGCACTAGAAAGGTCTTATCCTCTAAATTGTTTTGCTATCTTTAACGATTCACAAAGCCAAATAAAAGACTGGCTTTCTAACAACACATTCACTAATCTAAACATCTCTTACATTTGACAACTGAGGTATGAAAATTATAAGAATAATTCTGGTTAGCGCACCATTTCTTGCCCTTTGAAGCTGACAGGGAGAGCTGCTCACGCTTGGGAAGGGTGTTACGGCGGCAGACTCATCCTCACCACTGGCTGGGGCTCCTGCACGCGGGATATCCCAGCGCTGCCGCAGGGGCCGCGGAGGTGACGGTCTCTCCACCCTCACGGATTATTCCTTCCCTTCAGTGATTCCATGGGATTAGGAAAACCTAGCCAGTCAAGCATATTCTACATGTTTTCATGAAACCTGGAAGGGAGCAAGGCCAAATTCTGCTCATCCTGCCCCATAAGCAACTTGTAACCAAAAAGAGGGAGGAAAGAGGCTGCTACCATGAATTTGCAGGTCCACCATTCTATTGTAATAATAATAACAATGATGCGATCTTGAAGTGTTATTTTACTACAAAAATACAAAAATCAAAAGTACAAAAATCAAGAGAAATATTCCATAACATCTGAAAAAAAAATGAGAAATCTAGAATACTATTCTGAATAGCTATACAACATTCAGTTCGGCACACAGTTTAGATAAATTCATCCTACTCGGTATGCAGCCCAAGGGATCATTTAAAACACAGACAGATAGGGAATATATTTTACAACACTGGTAGATTTTTCCAGGTAACTTTCAAAAGAAAAAAAAGAATTCATGTTAGTCCTGATAGCTCTCACTAAATTCTAGCAAAGACTTTAGGGAAGATTTGAAAGCTTGTCACACATTTTAGGAAGGATTACTTTACGTATTTTGGGTAGATATTTCAAAACTTCTTTGAGGTCTCAGACTCACTAAAGAATACGAACCAAAATAAATTTAAATTTTTACTGGTTAAACACATTCTCTTACAGTAATTTGTTCAAATAAAGAAATAGTAGTAGCAAACAAAAGTAGAAGAATAGTAGATAAAAGCTATCAAAAAACACTGCAAACACCCTTTCAATGTTCAAAACAACATAGTTAGTAGTTGTTAACTACTGCTGGCCTTTGCACTCAGAATAACACCTTTGAAAACTGCTGAAAACAGAACTTTGGGAGGAGGGTTAGATTTGACATTTTCCCTATTATTGTACAAAAAGAAAAAAAAAAAGTGCTATTAGCAGTTTACAAAGGGAGTACACCAGGAGTCACTCATTGATGAAAAGAGCCCCAGCACAGTATGCATCTGTACCACAGCTGCCCCCAACTTTTTGCATTTCACAGATTCGAGGATGGCTTTTTCAAATGTTTTACTGATACCACTTGATGACTGAGTTGCAACATTACCAAGTTTGGGGAAGGCATTTGTCTTTGAGGAAATGAAAAGCCACTAACTTAAAGGCATAGCAATGTGAGAATAAACTTAGTATACTTCAGCTCTAATAATACTACTCATATTTTGAAGTCTATAAACACCTTTAAATGACTACTACTCCTTCATACACATAGAAATGTTGGAAATATAATTCTAAATAAATGATTTAATCTAATAAATCAATCTAAAGAAACTGAACAACCAGAAGGCTGTTCAACTCCCGAGTTCCTCTCTAATATGACATCTTCTCCTCTCAGTGATTTCTTATGAAGCATTTACATGTTTCACATTCAAAAGTAAAAACAAAAACAATGTTAAATGTAAGCCGATACTCAAGTGAACTCCCTCCATCTTGCACTGACAAAGATTCTGCCTCTGTGTGGTTACATCTACACAGACCTATACAGACAGGCTGTTGGGATAAGCAAGGAGCTTTAAGTTCAGCCTGATTGTGTTATCCCGACATATAATAACAGATATTAAAAAATATTTAAGACACAATATCTGTATAAATACACATACAGGAGAAATTAAGAGTATTTTACAAGTCATCTGTCAAAGCTGCATCTTTTTGTAAAGGAAGTGCATTATGAAACACTCCAAAAAGACTTGGTAAAGGTACGGTGTCTCTGCCGTGCATTGCTGGAGTGAGTTCATGGGCAAGGTACAGCAGAATCTCATTTAGTTAGTCATACGCCAGAACAGCAAGGAAAGGTACTTTAAAATATTTGCTTCCACACAGAGCAGATGCTAAGTAAAAACAGATTGGGAAGGGGGAAATGGAGAAGAAACTGAAACGCAAGTCTGCCATATAAGGGTCCCAGGAGGCTTGCCATTCATAAAGCAGCTGAAGTTGAAAATTAGGTCATCACCAAGCTTAACAACACCTGAACTTAGATGTTTATATTGCAAACCTCTTTTTGTCATTATGTTTTCCTCTGCAAAATAGATGCTAGAACACTAGCAACCATCAGTAAGGTGAGAAGTTGTTAAGTGCTTAAAGTTAAATTAAACAATACAGAAAAGCACCAGTGTAGTTACAGGAACAACAAGGAGGGAAGTTACTCAGCGTCCAGAGCAAGCCGGGGAAGAAGAACAACCGGGATCACTGTGATCTTTAGCAATCTTTTATATGTCCTTCAGCGGAGCAGCACTGATTTTGTTATGCCGATCACCCTGCCTCAACACGCAGAGCCAGAAGGTCATGCCCCAGACTACGACCCACAGCCCTGTTGCTCAGTACAGCAAACAAATTCCTGTCTGTATCGAGCAGACAGGAGAAAAAGTCCTGGCCGTCCCCATGTTGTCTCCCCCATCACACAGTCACGTGCACAAACCAACCATCAGCTGGACCACGTCCCCCTACACCAGGCTGGTTTTCACACCCGCATTCCCATTATTAACAACAAAAACACCACATCACAGGTCAGCCTATGGCTAAAGCTTGCTCGTTGACCATTTTATTCCCAATAGGACATTCACCAGTAGATAACAACAGCAGGTTTTATTATATAGCTTTTTCACCAGTGCCAGTAAAGCGCTCGCTCCAGCCCTGGCTGCTGGAGTAACCCACTTTCCCAGGCCGGATTTAGCACGCCGTAAGCAGGATAGCAGCACTACGTCAACGAGATATGTTAAGTAAGATGCTTCTCCTCCGTTTTAAGAGGGGAAGCACCAACCCTTCATCGAAGCATTTTTTGAGGAAAATACACATTACCTACTGGAAAACAAAACTGTGTATATCCGTGTGCATAGGTATGCACAGAGATGCGTGTTTGCATGTACATCCGGCTGCGTGCACGGACACAGATGCGCACACCTGGGTGTGTAACTATATATAAATGTATAGGTGGGTGTGTATATATATACACACACATATATATATATATATATATATATATATACACACACACGTATATGTATGTGCAGGCACACAGATGGCAGCTGCAAGGCTACAATAGATGCCTTTCCACAAAAGATGGCTGGCTCTACCTAACGCGGAGTGGCCTGGCCCGAAATGTCGCCGTTTCCCTCAAAACTCGCACGGAACTTGGCACCGCGGCCCGGACCGCCGCGGTAGCGGGCGCCGGGCCGGGCGGGGAGGCCGG
>JAUBNY010000943.1:1460603-1475427 GCA_032275445.1 Crypturellus soui
CGCCCCTCGCCGCTGACGCACGCCCGCTGCGGCGCCGCCCGCCATGACCGCGGCGCCGCCGGGACCCCCTGCCTCGGCTCGGCTCGGCTCGGCTCGCCTGGCCTCGCCTGGGCTCACCCGGCCCGGGCCCGGCCCGACCCCGGCCCAGAGAGGCGCGGGCGGCCAGGGCTGGGCCGGGAAGAGGCCGCGCCACCCGCCCGGCCCAGGTGCGCAGGTAGCGGCGCTCGGACAGAGAGGCCCCGGGCCGCGCCGAGACGCACGTAGCTGCCGGGCTCGGCCCTTTCTTCTGCTAAATACTGCCCGTTTTCCCCTCCTGCCTTTTTTTTTTATTTTTTGATTTGGCCCTTCTGGAAAAAAACAATATGTCATCCATCTTTTATCATGGTTATGTACTAGATAATGCAAAAGTAATAAGGAGGCTGTAACAATGCATCTTCTAATTTAATGAAAATAATTTAATTGCTAATTGCATAAGATATGAATGATCTAAGATATGAATGAATCCTGGTCCTAAAGTCTTTCAGGGAAAAGACAGGATCTTCAGGCAGAAATTTCAGACAAAAACCCTCCATTAAATTTCTTTCTTCACAGTTCACCACCACCATTGCCTTGAGCCAGTTTGTATTTTGTTTTGTTCTTGTCATTTCTTTGCTGCCCCTTTTTTATTTTTCTAACAACCTCTGTGCAAAATTCACAAATACCCAGTTTCTCATTTTTCTTCAAACCAGTTTGTGCTGCGAGGCTTAGCTAGTACTCTTTCAGGTAATCACGTTAATCTTGCTGTGAATTTCTGTTCTCTCCTGTATCTTGTTTACATCACAAGTACTTTAAAGCATTTTCAACCTTGCTAAGATGACTGTTCACACTAATGAAGTTCAATATATGCAGTGGGATTTTGCATATATACGCAATGGATTATAAATCCATTATAAATGTACACACGCAGACATGTATCACCCTCATTCCCAAGTAGAATAGGCTATTATCTCTCCCTCAGGGTTTTCTGTAGCTATTTTGTTGCTATTTTTACAGTAAAGATCATACCCTATCACAACAGCTCTAACAGCGCACATGAAAAGTAGACACTCCCAGAAATAAATATTTTTATAAAAACTTTGCATCGAAGAGGTGATGTAGAAGTGGAAGGTCTAGCATCTTACCTCATGTTTTCACATCTTCTCTCTCCAGTCTGTTAGAGCCACTGATACTTTCCAGAAAAGGTCAGGTTGGAAAGAACATGAGCAGACTGTCCATCCCACCCTTCACTGAGGCCTGGGAGACATTTCTTGTAGGATTTTTTTTTTTTACATCTCCAGTGAAGGAGGTTCCCACAAGCTGCTAAGTAGTCTTCTAGATCAAAGACAGGGTTGTTTTCTCCTATAAAGAAGACAAAGGTAGCAAGATCCCATGATGTCATATTTCTGAATACAGTATGCTACATGCCCTAATTAACATACAAGTATGATGCAGAGATACAAAATATGCATCTGAGCGTGCATTCAGTACAGCCTTTGTGAATTCTGCCCCAAAACGTGTTCCAGTGACACCTGGTGTGCTTGAATTACATGTATTAGCAGATGTTACAGCTGGTGCTCTTTGGACTTATTACTGTAGAAAATCAATAATTTTATAGACAAAATACAGAGATTTACCTGTGAAAGAGGCGGATTAGACAAGTCAAGCGTTGGCAGCTCTGGTTCTGCAAGGTTGTTGGAGTGCCCAGCGAGGCAAGCGCTGGGCAGCTGAACTGGAACTGGTGATTTATCACTAGTGACTCAAGAGAGCTTAACCATTAGGAAGATGGGACAAGGCTGCTTGCCTATCAAGAACAAGAAATCCTGGCATCCTAAGATAAAAATTACCAAACATGCATAAGATGAGAAATCACAGTCACTGAATATCTTGTATTTTGTTTGCTCTTAGATACTGCAATCTCAGACGTGGGAATTAGACATCTGAGAAAAAAAAACATGCATCTTGCAATGCCTTTTACTGACAGTGTCTTTTTTACTGACAGTACTGACAGATCAAAGAGCTGTCAGGTATATCTACCCTCCAGGTTCCTCTTCTTTAACCTCTTCTGCTGTCCTTCAGAGCACAGGCAAATGCAGCCTTTTTATTACATACAGTTTGCCATCTCACTTCACTACATGTAATGTCATCTTGTCATTTCTGCTTATGGGATTTTTTTGTCCACTCATGGGACTGAGTAGCAAAAGCCCATGAATTCCACAATCTCTTAGCAGTTTTTCTCCACTAAATCATGTGTCTATCTTCTTTCTTACATTCCTGTACTAAAACCTAGGAACATCTTCCTTTCTGGTCAATTTATTCCATGAATTATCATCAGCAATTTTCATTTCCCAGCAGTAACAGAAACAGAAGAGAAACAACAGTTTCTAAATAAACACCTTCTTTTTTTTTTCCCCAATTTCACCTCATAGTCTGAAATCTCTTTTTCAAGTACTATCAGAATTTCTTTCTCCCAGTCAGAATTTAATTGCCTGCTCCTCACTCCCTAAAAGACTCCAGGCAAATGCTGTCATCTGGTCTGTGTGGTTATAGTAAGTTATACCAGGAGTGGCAGATTTGTAGAGCATTTTCAGAATATTTCATAAACTTACTTCCTCTGCAGCTTCCACGTCTTCCCAAAATCTTCATAGCCCCTATTATAGAATTGGTAATTAGAGATAAACCAAAGGTGCTACAAACGAGCCAAATAGGAAGGTTTCTCACATTAAATAATGAAATGTGGATAATTCCTCAATTACATTGTTTTGAAGAGTCGCACACATAACATGGAGGTCCTTTTACCTCATTCTGACATAACAGTGAGAGCAGTATGAACTACCAGTGTAGACATCCTGTTGTTCTCTGTAGGTTTTGCCATCAGATATATGATTTCCACGTACACAGACATATCAATGTGCACACATGTGGGCCTTTAACCTTGCTAGCTCTGGTGTTCATAGCAAAAAGGCATTAGTGGCACTGAGAACTGTGCCCTTGAATAAGATGCCAAGTGGGACTTTGGACATAAAGTGTTCTGGTAGCACAAACCACCAGGGAACATTTCACAAAGGCCAAAAATCAGCTCTAACAATTCTAAGTCTGTGCCCATAGTTTGGCTGAATATGCAGGTTCTCTACTGTTTCTCCCTCCACACGTTCCAGTTATTGGCACCACCTGCAATCAGCAGTCTGGCTCCACAGGGTGCACATCCCTCAGCCCCCATCTCCCTGCACAATGCCCTTATTATGCAGTTAGTTTGGAACACGGCCCCACGGCCTCTGTCCTCTTGCTGGCCCCATGACTTAGTGCTCCTGCTGGCCCCAAGGCCTGTGGCCCCTCACAGCGTCCCTAGTGTGAAATGAGATACCCCAGCAATCCCGCCTGCTCTGTGCAGCAAGACAGCAACCAGGCAGTCACTCCGCAGCCTGTGGGAGTCAGAGAGGCTCTGCAGAGGGCACACATGGGAATAAGCAGGAAGAGACATAGCTGGAAAAAAACTGCAATTAAATTTCACTGAAAAGCTTAAATCACCTTTACAAGACATTATTTAATGAAGAGCAGAAGGAGTTAAGGTGGCCAAGCTCAATATATCTTATCTTGGCACACAGTGACAAGAACAATTTAGTGGGAAGCAATTCATGGTGTACATTTTTAGTGCGTTAACCACCCTGTGGGTTTAAGGTAATTAATTCCAAGGGGGCTACCTTTTTCATTTGTTTAAAAGGAGGTATTTTTTTCTGCACTTTCCCTCTAACTTTTACCATAAATACACAAAGTTCCCTTGTGCTTAAGAGAATTTCTCAATGAATACCAAAGCAGCTCCCTCCCACTGGCTTTCTTCAAATCCTTCCTTAAAACTTTTCTTTGCTGTGATAGCTACCAAACACTTGATAGCAGATACTGATGGTCTTGACATGCTCCCTATCAGGCTGGTCAATATTGTGTCACTGTTTCCTTGTGCTTCTGTCAGCCCATGAAATCTCATTTTTCTTTCTTTCAATGAGATTGTCAGTTCTCTGGAGCAGGAGACACCCTCTAGTAACAGATAAGATTCCTCATCTCGACACCACAGAGGAGAAAATGGTGGGACAGTCTTTGTTCTAAAATAAAGGCACATGCAGGTGTTAATCCTGAGGCCAAGATTTCATCCCATAGCTTCAAAACTTACAAAAAGAAGCACAGGTTGTTTTGCATGTGACAGAAATTTTGTTCATCCTGTGTATTTGCAGGTTAAGAGGTCTAACAACCTTATTCTCTTGTCTAAAACAGTGATTTTAATAAGTGGACATATATACCTGTGGGCTTTAAGTAACTTTTATAGGATTTCTGAAATAGAATTAAGAAGAGAAAGAACAGCCATTAGCTTAATTTTATTATATAGGAATCAACAAAGCAGGGATCTTCAACTTGGAAAAGACTGAAAACATGGCAAATGGCAAAATGGCACACACAATGTTTGCCATGACACAATGGCAAAAACGTAATCAGAGAACAGCTAACTCTTTCATCAAGAGATACCTGTATGTAGTTCTTACTATAAAACAGGGGTTCAGTAACTGTTCTGAGTAAGTCTTTGCATTTTATTTTTTCAAGTATTTTTCTTACTTGACAATCAGTCACCTATTGGACAGTCACATATTTAGACTGCTTTCTCTTTTGCTTTTTTACTCCACAATTCAGAGTAAATATTGCTTTTAAAATTTACCTGTAGTTCTCCCCACGAACGTTTTTTTTCATATGCTAGTCCCTATGGGGAGGATGCATGTGTACACCCTGGGACTCGCTGCAGATGACCCCACAGTGGTGGCACCAGCCCTCACTGCTGTGCACGTGTGCCCACACAGCCTGGCTCCCTCCACAAGAAGCATCTGCGTGATGAGAGCAGCTGCTGTGCCGGCGCATTCCTGCAGTGAGGAAACACCAGCGCCAAATCGTCATTTCTTTCAGTTACTCTTCAGCTGTATTCTGTCTGGGGAAGAACAGAGAACTTTTGTGAGGGAGATGGTAGGATGAACGTCTAATGTTGAATCCAAGAAACCAGAGGAATCTCTGACAATAGAGTACTTAGATCACAACAGGTAGTGGTGTCAAAGAAAAAGACAGGCTGCCTGGCAATCTAGTA
Organism: Crypturellus soui; assembly: GCA_032275445.1. Classification (NCBI taxonomy): domain Eukaryota; kingdom Metazoa; phylum Chordata; class Aves; order Tinamiformes; family Tinamidae; genus Crypturellus; species Crypturellus soui. The sequence continues at coordinate 1,465,738 of JAUBNY010000943.1, forward strand.
GAAATTTTTATATCTTTTTTTTTTCTCCACCTAATAGCAGGAGGCCCTTCCTGAGAAATATGAAACTGAGACTATCTATCTCCAATCCCTCCCTTTGTACAGGAGAACTGAGCACAGGCAGCACGCTGGCAGATACTTGTCTAACTTGCTCTTTTAAACCTATAGGGAAGAAGAATACAAAGCTTTTATAAAAAAAAAAAAAAATTCCTTGATACCTTTCCAGACTCTACATCAATGGAAGTCAGCTACGTTTATCCTCCCTTGTCACTGTGTCGGTGAGTGTGACTAATCACAGTCCCCTTAGGTCCCAAGAGAGCATTCCCATGTGCAGCGATGTACTTTCAGCTTTCACTTGTCTACACTAGACACCCTATTCTGTCATGCCTGCCTCAAAGACCGTGTTTCCAGGCCTCACCCTTTATTGTTCTTTAGACACCGCAAACAGCCAATATACTTTTTTCAAGTGCAGTACACCAAACTGGCAAAATATACCACTGAGACCTTGCCAGTCCAAGTCATCACTATTTCTGTGAGTAATGGGAAAGTGATTCTAAATGAGCATTAGTTTAAAATGATCTAATATCTATGACTTTAAATCACAATTTTGTTTTTTAAGGACAAGCTCTTCAGGAGGCTTTGAACAGAACCTCTCACTTGGGAAAAGACTGATCTTGCCTCTTGCCACGTAGGATTTTTCAGCTTTCTAAGAGCCGTGATCTTTAAGCAGCTGCTCTGCTTTGGAGCATCTGTGAAACGGATCCCTAAACCCCAATTTGTCTAGAAAAAAATGGAATTAAAGTGTTTTGTTGTTATTTTGTTTTTCTTTAAAATATGATGCTTTCTATGCAGGGGGCTACAGATGATCTATAGGGATGTTTAGTCTGTAGCCGATATTCATGTTAATCCAAACAAAATTAAATTTTGATTCCTAGAAGTAGGTAGAGTTTTATTATTTTTGTTTAAAATTCTATTTGTTCAGAGAGAATAGTATTAAGTACTCATGTATATTACTAAAGGACTTCTAGTCCTATACATGAGTATATTTTACTCATGTATACCCTTTATACAATAAACCATATTTGGTTTGATTGTTTAAGTTTAAGAAATGTAAACAAATCACTCTTTTTTTGTATATGTATTATATATATCCTTACATATATATCTATAAACACATACACGTGTGTGTGTGTGTGTGTGTATGTGCTTCCTTGGAAAACAAAAATAACTACCATAGACTGAACTGCATAAATAAGCCCATGGTACATTTATGAAGTACTCACGTCCTAGTATCTGGTCATTCAAATGTCTTGGGGTGATGAAAAGAATATCCTTATTTTACCTCAACCAGTTATGCCACACTGAAATGCTCTTGTCCTAGTTTCACTGCAATTAAGACTCTTCTCATTAGTCACAACTACAATTCCCCTTCTTACAAGCCCCTTTGTGTACTTTAATAAATGAGGAGCAGACTGTTCTGATGCTGCATTTCTATTGAATATAAACAGTGAAACAGAGGAATTTAGAATATCCTGCTGCTGAAGCTGACAGATCAGGCCATCGCAGGACACATCGCAGGACAAAAAGTGACCAACATCACAGCCAGCTGGAATGGTAGGGCAAAATTTAAATACACAGAATTCAGCCATCCAGACTATCCAAACTGAAAGCAGACTGGACCAGTAAGAAAAAGGTGGCTTTTTTTTTTTTGGTTTATATTTTCCCCCAGGGGCAGATCTGTAGCTTTCTAAAACATTTTTGGAAATATTGCCAAAAAAAGTTCATTTTTTTCTGCTTTTAGATTTGGACTTTTTTCCCCCCCTAGGGACATTTTATGTTTCTGAGATACTACCCAAATAGATTCTAAAGCAAATGTAGGGCTAAAACACTATCTAAAAAACGTAATTTACCATCAATACCTCATCTAGTACTCATTTCAAAGTTACAGCGACCAGTCTAAAGAAACAGTTTCCAGTAGGTAAAATATGTTACAAAACAGGTCTCTACCACTTTTTAAGTGATATACATATACTCTTCAAATGCTTAAATTGGAAAGTTCACTGTTAATAAAAATTAATCCTCAAATTTAAAAAAATGTTATGTAAATATTAATGCAAAATGTTACTCTTGCTTAACTCCATGTCTAAACATGATAAAGCAAATATTTTTATTAATTAGTATTTGTGTATAGAACATAATGGCAAATATTTAGACTCTTCAGTAAGGCCAGTCATTTTCAGAAATACTTTTGGCATAGCAACATGATATTTTCCTTTAAAAATCTTTCTTTTAGTTTAACCAAGAATGAAAAAGATCTCCTATCCTGTAATACAAAAAGGGTTTTCTTTTATTAAACAATCTATTTTTCATCCACAAGCTATGGCTGATTAGCAGAAGCAGGGGTTAAAAGTATTACTTGAGATTGGATTGATCCCGGGTTTAGTTTTAACCAATTTTAATGAAGATAAATAGTTTTAGCTTGCCTTGGGGAAGAAAATAGAAGGATGAGTGTTCTTTTTAAAGCCATTCCCCCTTTTCCTTAAATAAAATAAAGTAAGTTTTTGTTAAAAGTTCTTTATCTGCTCCAGATAATACATTTTGTGGGGGAGATGTGAAAGAAGAGAATGGAGGGAACAATGTTGTGGGAGAAGTCAGACTGAAATTCACAGAATAAGAAGAATGAGAAGCAAAAAGAAAACAGTGTCAGAGTTTGATGTTCAAAGTTAGAGCTATAAACTGAGATCCCAAATAAGCTAGTATGTATGCATCTACCACTAATGATTCATGGTAAAAGGATGGGAGTTCCCATGGTAAAAGGGATTAGGTTGGGAGTTACATACTCTTCTCTTACGTGTTCTAGAAGAAATAAAGATATGGCAGTGTTTTTAACGATAGACCCATAAGGTACACACAGACTTTCCTTTTTTTTCTAAAGGTGTTGGAAAAAAAGGTCTATAGTACATACAAATATCTGTTAGTCCGTTGCAAGGCCAAAATCCTGATCTATGTGACTTAGTATCTGAAACACAGCCCACTTGAAGAGGAAAACTAACGAAGCAGAACACCTTGTCCTACCTTTGCACCACTGCTTCCTCTGCAGTCTAGGTTTCATGAGTAAAGAAAACGAGTTTCACTCATATAGCATTAACAGACAATGTAAGGTAACGTAAGCTTAGGACTCAGAGAAGAGGTTAATTTGAAAAAATAAGATAACTGCAAGTAAAAGGACTATCACATCAGATTACTATAAGGGAAATTAACCTTTAGCACAAAGCAAACTGTACATTTAGATAGCGCTCAAAGCAGTATAAATAAAAAAGGCTTAATGCAACACTTGACAGGAAGAATATAGATAACTCTAGATTTCAATAGCAAAATCTCTCAATTGACCAAGTGTAACACTTCCAATTATATTATGCAAATTATTTCCATGCATTTAATAATTAACTGGCTTTTCTAACAATTTTCAGTAGGTTTGTCTACTTTGTAATTTATATGTGATAAAATAAATGATGTTATTTATGTTTGTGTCTGTTTAAGTGAGATAACACTGAGATTCCTTAAGAAAAACTCTTACTGAGATACAAGACAAGCTTTTATTTTTATTTGACATTTTTGTTGTTCAGGCAGCAATTTGAAAACACTTAGAAAACTCGTATTACGACTGTCTTTATGGCAAGAAGCTTGCCTCCCTTGCAGTTTGCAAGTGGCAAAAAGACCTGTGAAGTAGTTTTGCTATTTGACTTATGAATCCACTAAGGTTTTAACTTAAAATGAACCGGTTGTTGCTGAGAACTATTATTGAAAACTACTGATGGAAGAAATGTGACCTTTAATCTGGATGTTAGGTAGTCTGGCAGTGCAGTGTGTTGACCACAGAACCACAGAGATGACCAGGGAGACATAAGAGACAAGGACAGAATAGTAAGTAGTATGGGAAAATATGCCTTCCCAGTATACTGGGAAAATCCTTGGAAGGCTGTGTGAAGTTACACTAACTGTATTAACTGTTCTTCTGTTTTGTTTCATTTTCTCTAGAAAAATCAGCTTTCTGATCAAGGCTTTAAAACAAGCATGAGAGTTAGTTTAGCTTGCATTCCATGTTACTAGCTCCAAAGATTTCCATTAGCCACCTATGGCACCTGTGTGTCTTGCTAGCAAATAAGGTAGATTCCTCAACTGTTACGCTTTTACAGCTCACCTATGGATGTGTCACTTGGGAAAAAAAAACATGCATCGGTGGTGTGGATATATTACTGGTACAAGGAAATACCCTGGCCAAAGCATAAGAAAGAAGTTTGTTTACCATGGATGTGAACGACAACAAACTTGGAAGAGCAAAGCAACCCTTTCCTGTGTCTGATACAAGGCATCTCCAGGAGATGGTGCTGTTTTCAAGCCTTCTCAGTTTCTTAAAGAAAAGGCTCTGAGGACTGCCTCCTGCCTTTCTCTGGTAATTTCCAAGTTTGAATCATTCCTAATTGGAATAGTCACAAATTAGTGGTTTTCTGAATGGCTCAAGTGCCGGCACCCCAATCTCCTCTGAAGAGAAGCTGAGAGGAGCCTGGGGATGCCATGTGTCCTGGTCAGCCTCCTCGGGAGAAGGAAACTTTACCTACCCAGATGAACTGAATCAGATCTGAGCCTTCACCAGAAAAAGGAGAGCTAAGGAGATAACCCTTATTTTTGTTGTTGTTGTTTGTTTTTTCTTCCTCAGAACCAACCCATGTGCTTTATCCTTGAGCAAGAACTTCAAGCCCAGATCCACAATAGCACTAGGATACTCAGGGTTACAGCACACAACCTATGAGCCCTCACCTCTGTGGAGAAACCCCCAGTTCTCAGTTCAGCTCTCAATTAAGTGCCTGTGGGAATGAGTCTTCTGAATGGGAAACACAACAGGCAGCCTGCTGTGCCAAGAGACACTGAAAATAACCTGCAAGGTAATGCCATATGAAAAAATGTTTCTGAAAACTTTGTCTGTACTAAGCTACTGATTACTCCTTTGCTTCAAACACACCTCCTTGAGCATGTGATGTGCTTCCTTTCAGTTACAGCTCAGACCCAGGCTGCAGAAGCCTTGAATCCATTTCTTGTTTTTGCCTGAGCGCTAAAACACACAGCTCTAAAAAGTTCCCTAAACAACTGTCTACAGGCGTTTTGTCAGCCAGAAGTTGACTGTATGTTCCATTTAACTTAGACAAAATTTGGGACAAAGGCTACCTCTAAAACTAATGGTAAGGAAGGAAGGAAGTCAGCAGGAAAGGAGATACTCAGTTGTTAACACTGCACAAGTGATTTTTGGAGCATGGATGCCCATTCCTTGCCAAGAACCAAAGCGTTTGACTACAGCTACACTTCTTTCAGCCTGTGCTGGTGGCCATTATATTTATTTATTTTGCAGTGAAATGGCTTCATGTGGGGAGCTAAGGAATCTTCCCCATCTTGTACGTCAAGCCAAAGAGCCTGTAGCACGATGACTAGAGCAAAGCTGCCAGTGAAACACGTTTCCATGTTTAACTGAGACTAAGCCTTCCATATCAAGCAATGAAGAAGATAAAGGTGTCGGCTTCACATCTTACTCCAGCAGCAAAAACCTGCATTTTATGTTGAAGCCAATGCAGCAGGTGCCAAAGCAGCAGGGCAAGCACAAGAAATGCTCCTGGAGAAGCGAGAATGGGGAAACAGCCAATTTGTCAATCTGGACAGGCCTAGGCTTGAGGTGCGTGTGGGTCTGTGCAGCAGCAGGAGCTCAGTGCTTCTGGATGTGCCTGGAAGACCACCTCAGGCAGTAGGAACTCCAGTACCAAAAGCTCCAGTGCTGACGGCTCAGACAGCAAAGTGGCCACCTAGACTTTGAATGTTCCTGCCTAAGACTTTTGATCTCCCTTAGATTTTTTTTTTCTAGCTATAAAGAGAAAAACAACAACTACAATAACAAACCTTTACCTTAGGCGTGTATGCTTGACTAACATATCAGTCTTACCAGTCACTGGATTCCTCAGGTGAATGTGGTGGCCGAATCTGATCCAGCCTGTGGGTTTGCTGCGGAACAGAGCACCAAAGCTTTTCTCCTGCTAGCAGTTCTCTGGCTCTGAGGGATGGACTTAAAGGGAATCACTTAAAGATGAACAGTGACTGTAGGGGACAAGCATTAGTTTTGTTTAGAAAACTGTGATTTCACCTTCTCAAAAACTGACCACCAACATTTTATTTTTACAAAGTAAACCTCAGAAGTTTTATTTGCAATTACTTTGAAATAAGTAAAAACCTCATTTTTGGCCAAGGAGATTCACCTGCACATTAGAGTAAGCTCTTGCAATGTGCACTTGTAGTTTATGGGCATTTAGCACCCCATAACTGAGCATTTTTGCAGCAGATCAAACAAACAGATGGTCGGCTGTTCACGTGGTGACTCATTTGCTATCTTCATATTTTCACTGCTGCTTGCTTTGCATTTGTAATGGAGATTCTTAACTCCTGTTCTCATAAAAAAAATCAGTTCAAGTTTAATAATTCAATCCCTCTTTGATAACAGCACTTTTTAGAAAGAACATTACCAAAGATTTAGTTCATATTTACTTAGGGAGCTCAAGAAAGCTTAAGCTACAAAAACCTATTGCTGTTCTATTCCTGAATTAAGTCTTCATCAATAAATTGAACAAGCTTTAATTTGTGTGTTTTGTAGTTCATCTCCTTTTTTTTTTTTTAGTAGACAAGTCCTTTTCTCCTCTCTTTGACACTAGTTTAGAAAGGCCTCTCTATTCTGGAAGAATGTTTAAGTAAATGCTTAATTTTTAGAATGTACTTGAGACCTGTTGCAGTTGGGCTAAACACTTTTCTGGATGATTTCAGCTAAAGAAACAGGATTTATAGCTAGTTTAGATTTACACATTTTATATGCCAAAAAAGGTCTTGCCTGAAAGATACTCTCTTGCCTGCAACAAGAAGCTATAAGCAATGAATTAGTGAACCAATGTGATTTTAGACCGGGCAGCTGCTCTGAATTACATTTTTCAGATTTTGGAAAATTGCATTAAGCTCTTTAAATGAGCCATTGGAGATACAAGAATAGATCATAAAAATCCATTATGAATATATTAGTTGCATCAGGTTTTAGTATTGTAAAAAAAATAGTTTCACTGCTTGTTTGAAGAATTACTGAAGAAAAAAAGGAAAAGAACAGAGAAACATCTGTTACTCTGTTCTACTGCTCTTCACACCATGTATGAATACGCAGACTAAGATAGTTTTGCATGATTTGTTCAATATGCTCAAATTCATCTATGTAGTAGTCCCATTGACTTAAAGACTGTATTTGGCTTTGTATCAACAACTGAGTGAAGCTTTCTGGTTTTTATGCTGTTATGGGAAAATTAAGGAACAGACAAGTTTATTTATTATTGATGTGGCTAGGAGATGGATATTATAGGTATCCCGAATAAAGTTCATTTTTGGTACCACGGAATAATAAAAAAAAAAGTAACTAATCTTAAAGAACCAACTGCAAAAAAAGAGAACCGTAAGGAAAAGAAGTGTGAACAGCAGATGTCTGCTATATACTACATGTAACACACTCATGTGCCAGCACCGTATCTCCTGTATTGCAATGTAAAACACTAATGGGAACAACTACACCTGCACAGAACTGTAAGCTGCCTCTGCACCCAGCCAGTGCAAAACTACTGGAAAGATGTGGTGTCTGCCCACCTTATGACCCCCCTTCTCCCCTCCTGTCTGGGCATTTTTTAGTTATTGCTGTAATGTGTAGGTAGTAATAAACAGAACTTCCACTGATAGGGCTTCCTGCTAGGCACTTTCCTTCAGCACAGAACCCCTTTGCAAAAGTGGTCCCATTTTTAAAGAAGCTTCACAGAGCTTCAGGTGCAACTTCCATTGGACTCAAATATAATTTGAGCCCCTTTGAAAAACCCCAGCTAACTCTCTGCCAGCAATAATGTTCTGAGGGGCTGCAGATTTACACACACACGAAACATTGCATGTGTATGTAACATATCTATGCGTAAGCTACCCCAAAAACATGTTCTTAGGAAATCTAGGTATACTCCTATCTACAACTTCATAGAAAACAGCAAATATCATCAGCCTTGCGTGGAAATGCTGAGTGCTGGCAATACTGACTGTACTTCCAGCTTCTCGGAACTTAGGAGAAACCCTGACGGCCGGGCCCAATCTCTGCTCCATCAGCTTAACAGGAAATTCCTGATGGAATATTCTTGCTGTTCAGCTGAAGCTCCAATGGAGAGTATTTTCAGTCATGTAAAAAATGCCCCTGCCTGGGAGGAGGAGAAGGAGAGCAGAGGGTAATGGAAGCTCTCTGGGAGCCAGAACTCATGCTACCCACTTGAACGCCCTTATAGCAAGATATGTGGGATAGAAGGAAAAAAAATCTTTCAGTGATGAAGGAGAGAGTTGCAAAGAGGGATAAAATAGGCTGAGATAGAAGGGCTGCCCCACACACCTCTCAGGCTCACTTCACAGTCTTACAGAAAGACTTTGCCATTCTACACATGAGCTTTGGAATGAGCTGTAATGTATGAACTGTACTTTAGCAGCCACTTCTGCTCTGCCGTGACTCTGCGCACCTGCCAGCTTCACAAGTCACCCTCATCCTTGGCTTCTGCTGGAATCGGCCAGACTCGACTCTCGCTGGGGTGGAAGGAGGACCAGTCCTAGGGTTTGGGATCAGCAGCTCACTCATAAAGCTCCTTTTATCGCTTCTCATGCAATGATTGCAGCCTCCACGCCACATGTCAGGCAATGCAGCCATCTGCTCAGCTGCGTTTTACGCAAATGTTTTTAAACCAGCAGCTAATGGGATCTGGGTGCACGAGCTGTGTTTGGCATTGAGATGCAGAGGGGCAGGAATTGCTCTGTGCCATTCCTGCCCTCTCAGATATTCTCCAGAGTATCTCACCATAGCAACAAATTAAGCAAACTGAGCACAGTGTCAAAACATCAGTAATTATTTCAATAAAAAAATAATTTGTTCTCTCTGTTTCCAGGTTTCATTGCTCTTCTCCATCACCATGAGGTTTTGTTAAAAGGCACCAATATAACTACTGGATATTTCATAAGGCTTTTATCATGTAGGCAATTTGAATGCTGGAAAATATTTTTATCCGAGATTTTGAAGTCTGGGAGTTTGGCATAAATCAAATTGCAAGACAGTTTATAATTTCTGATAGGGTGACAGAAATCATAATGGATGTTCTGAACTCTGAAAATGAACTAGCCACTAGGGGACAGCAAGTATCCGACTATTAGGATACATAATAAATAATATTCAGCTCTACCACAGCTAATAGATTTCAAAACCCCAAAATATTGTGATACCTGCCTAGACTGAGATATCTTCTGTTTTTCACTGGGGAGCAGAACATCCAATTTAGTTAACCAGATGGTATAACTAAGATCCCTAAGATACTGCAACAGAAATGTAATAATGAATGTTAAAAGTTATTTTAAAAATTATTTTGAAGGCACAGAGTGCTCAGCAAGTTTGCAGATGATACGAAGCTGGGAGGAGTAGCGGATACTCCAGAGGGCTGCGCTGCCATCCAGAAGGACCTGGACAGACTAGACAACTGGGTGATCAAAAACCTCATGAAATTCAACAAGGCCAAGTGCACGGTCCTGCACCTGGGGAGAAATAACCCCAGACACCAGTAC
>JAUBNY010000943.1:1475527-1524310 GCA_032275445.1 Crypturellus soui
CCGCTTGGATGCAGCCCTGTGCCACGTGCTCTAGGTGGCCCTGCGTGTGCAGGGGGGCTGGACTAGATGACCTCTAGAGGTCCTTTCCAACCTTAGGCGTTCTGTGATTCTGTGATTCTATGATTTTAAAAAATAACTCACAATACTGTGCTTATTTTTATTAGAGACAAAATCCTTCCTTCCATGTCACATTGACAGATACAGACAAATGAGTCTGTTGTGTAAGTCTCCAGACTTGAGAGCCAGGTTTGGATTTGCTGAAAATAAATTAAAAATATCCAGTGATCCTGACATTTTTGAACTTCTAAATGCAATAGTCTGAATGGTGTCTGTGGACAGAAAGGGCTTTTTGAAGAATAATTTCCAGAAAATTGATTAAATTAACTCCCCAGCTGCTGTTGGTGGAATATACATGAAGCACTGAAGTACTGAAAAAAGATCTGACAAGTTCAGCTGCTCCTTTGCTTAGCAATGAGACATACCTTTTTCTATCTCAGCAGAAAACCTAAAAAGACCCACGTGCTGAAAGCACAGCTCAAGTGCCAGTGTTATCTGAGGCTGGTGTCATATTCCAGGCTTTCCCTCTTCAGCTGATGAGAGCCTAGCGAGCCTGGCTGCATCCCACTTTTTGGGAAGGAATTGGGCAAGGTCTGTCCAAGGCTCTTTCCAAAGACAGGGTTTGTTTGACCGAGGTTTGCATTAATTTATGCAATGTCTCATTGCCCTTTAATGGAGGTTTAAACAATGGGGTCTTTGCTAATGCATTCTGCAACTGCCTACTAAGATCAATGCCAAGACACTATCAAACATCGTTTGAAACCATCAGACAATAAATAATCTATTGCTGCTCCCGTTATCAGATATTGGCTTGAAACCTAATAGCTTTTATGGTTTCCCATTAGACTTGCTAGCCATTTATCTAGTTCCCAGGAAAGAGGCACTGTGCAAAAACAAAACAGCAGGAATGATCTGACCTCAAAAGTTTCCCTTGTATCAAGGAAAATTAACTAATTGGTCTGTCTAGGGGTTCTTTATGAAGGCCCTGTGATGGAAACCCACAGGGGAGCACGGAAATATGTCAATAAGACACAGGGAATAAACAAAAAGTACTACCACCCACCAGTGCATTCAAGAATATAATGCTATCAGTTGCCCTCCTAGTCACAAGAAGAATATTTTGAAAAATCATGCTATAAAACAGATGGAATGGAATATTCATGCATGCTTCCTGGTCTGTGGATCTTCGGTTTTGGGGTTTTCAAGTCCTCCACCACCAGCAGTAAGTTAGGAACTCACTGTAAAATTTTTCTCTTTTCACATTGGTGCGACATTCTGAGACACTGGATGTGCTGAAGCAGGTGAGAAGGTCCTGAAGCACTGGAAGGACCTGAGAGTTCAGTGAGGGTGGGATTCCCAGGGAACGCGCAGGCATGTGGACAAGGAAAAGGACAGAAATCTGTAGGAAACCGCTCCTCACTAATTCCACCAAATGTGTACAGAATAACTTTCTACAAATATACTATGTCAAAAGTGGTTAGGCAATCTTTCAAAGAGACTTGGCTTTCCATGGTTCCCAGACAGACTTGGATACTTGCAGATACAAACGCATTAAATATAACTATGTATTAACTATACAAAAATAACATCTGGGTAATTTTTAAGTTATACTTCATTTCTACAAAGGCCACTGGATTTACCACTGCTTAGGTCACATAGGCAGAGAGGATATCCTAAACAACCCTACAAAATTATGATAATACTGCTATTTGGGGATGGTGCCAACATTCTTCACGTTTTTTTTTTCAGATTTCAGATTTATACCAAAGGCTTTTCCTCTAAGACACAAAAAAAATCCCTAAAAAAGCCCAGAGGAATCTCTAATGGTCAACCACTCTTTGGCATTTGAACTGTTCAGAATTAATTTACCTTCAGGTTTGAACATCATAATCTATATTTAAGTTGTTCTAAACCGTTCGTAGCAACCAGTCTCATTTGGGGAATGAAGCATCATTTTCTCATAGTGCTTAAAGCTTTACTATATATTGTGAGTCAAACATTAAGCCTTAGTCTTAATGAATGAATGAAAACAATGACCTTTATTGTGATAAAAATTCACATCCTAATTATAATGATTGTATAAATAAAGTCCAGGCTATTTAGAGTGAAAGTGAAATCTGAAGTTTCTTTCAGGTTAACTTTGGAATTACCTATTCCCCTTATCATCTATTTCTTTCTATAGAATTAGAAGAACAGTTAATATATTATGTAGGTGATCTCAAGATATTTTAACATTTAAAAAAGTCTAAATGTCAGATATGGTTCCCTTTGAGTTTTGATCTGACTCAAACAGAAAGAAATAAGCAGGCAGTGATTCTCTCCCATGCACTACAGAACAACAGTTAGTCAGATCACAGTGGTTTATTCATTCCTAACTCTTTCTATGCTTTCTTCTGCAGCTAACTCCAAAATTAAATTCCAAATTTCCTATCTTCTTATTTAATGGGTGCCAGCCATCCAAACTCCCAAGAAATGAATTCTTCGGCAAATTTGTCTCTGTCTTTTATCTTTCTAGCAAAACTTTGCTCAGAAGATCATACTAGGAGAAATTCTATTGAAAGACCAAGAGAAAAGTGCCTGATTTTTTTCTCCTATTTTATAAACTTTCGGCAAAACTTTCAGCCTACTCATGGATTCAAAAGTCATTATGGTATGGCATCTTCTACAATACAAGACAGAGGTTTTCATAAGCAGTTAGCAAAACAATAATTTCTCATCCAGTTCTAGCATATTTTTTCAAATTAGTGTGAAGTCCACAAAGCGGGAGAAGGAAAAATCTTCAGAGAAAGAAAGAGATTATACTAAGTAGTTAATTCTTCTCACTGGTAAGAACAATCAGGCAACTCTCTCTTCTTCCAGTTAGAATTTCTTTGACCTTTCAGTCCTTGTTATGTGCTCCCTGTTAAAACTCCTTCCTGACCTAATTACTAATCAAATTTGGTTATGCCAAAGTATTTTCTACCACATGACTTGTATTGGAGGGGTTTACTGAGTTTTTTTTTTTTTTTTTTTTTTTACTTAATAACAGGCAGAATCCTCCTTATAAAAAGAGAATTTATTTACCCCTAAATCTCTGGCACATGATCTTTAAAGGCTTTTAATTTATTTTCAGCCTCTTTGTAGTTTTAGAATTAACTTGTTATGTCTTCATAACATGATTCATTATCTAAGAGAGGATAGACAGTCCCAGTGCCTAAATAATAATAATTCTTATGAAATTGTGAAAACTGTTCACTTCAATGGGTTAAAAAAGGAAGAACTCTGTTAAATAGCTTGAAATAATTGAGCATAATCTCTATTTCAACTGGATCTAAAGTCTTCCTATGACTTACCTCATTGTGAAGCTTTAAAAAAAAAAATTACATGGGTCATGATGATCACAACAGGTTCATCCAAGCTCAGGAAGCACAGTTAGCTACTGCTTGTGTTCAAGAACCACTTCTTGACATACTTTTGATGAAGAGAAATGGAATGAACAAAAACAACTTGCAAAACAAACACAGAGGAAAATGTAGCTCCAAATTAAATATAATGTATGTGTATCTTTAAACTGAGAGCAAATGGCTTAGGTCAGGCTACTCTGGTCTTTACTCTTTCGGACACAGTAATTGTGTTGGCTGTTCTGGGACCAGTTCCTCACCACTCCCAGCAGTTTATATGGCTAACTTATCTGCAATCCATCAGTCATCCAGTATCACCACAAAGTAATGTTTACAGATATTTCAAGCCCTGAACTTGTTTTTCTCTTTATAATGTTATCTATATAATGGCATTCTTACTTACAGTGCTTTTATAGTCCACCGCATAGAGATGCACAGAGAATAGACCAGTAACTTTCTCTTTTCTGTCTCATATGAGACTGGCCTTGGGGAATTCACATGTACCAGTAACCAGAGAAATATGCTCCTTGTCAGTCATAAAACTTCTTGAATAATTAACAAGAAGAGTGGGTCATCACTGAGCAAATTCCTGAGATGCAAACAGCAAACACAGCTGCAATCTGCAATAATACAGCTGCAAAGGCTTCCATATTCAGACACTTTTGCTTGCAAAAGATCTGTGAAACTTGTCCCTCTTAGTGGTGCAGTTGCTGCTTTTCTAACAAACACAACTGTGCTGGAAGTTCCTCCCATTTTTTCCATTTGCAGTTTACAGGAGTACATTTAAAAGCTCATTAAAAGACAGGGACAGTACCCTATTGACTTTCAGAAGAGCTTATATTCTGATCATAAATCCTTTAAATGCTTCTGAAAATCTCCCAGTATATAAAATCTCCATGTCTCTTATTGAACAAATGCACTTAGAATACTGTTGACATCAGAAATAAATCTGCGTTGAGGCCTTAAACACGTAGGATATAGATCCCATTGATACTCAGCTCCTTGCTTCTGACTTGTTTTTGAGTACTGTCTGTCCACCATTTCATGGTATTACAGAAAAGAGCACTGAAATACTGGTTTCTGAAAACATTTCCCCTATTTCATTCTAATACAGTACCACAGCCATGGATATGCCTCTCAAAAGGGGTACATTACATGTGCTGGTACAGGACTTCAACCTGAGATCCTAATGAATGAGGAGGGAGGGAAGCAGAGATCTTTTGGAAAGATTCAAAAAACTGGAGGAGACTGTCAGGGTCATCAAGCCAGTCCCCCACAAGCTCAGGCAAATTTGTGACATGCTTCATTCAGAAGAACTAATCCCATCAGACACGTGCTGTACTCACTCCCAGAAAATCTCAAACACTTCATAGCATTCTTCAAAAGTCACTCACAAGGAACTGAAGTACAGAAGTGTCAAAGTTGGGAGCGTTTAATCTTACACTCAGACCTAGATTTGATTCTAACTAACAAAACTTCATATAAATGTTTTCTGGCAGCTTTGCATTTCTGGTCTCACAGCACATCACTAGTGCACACAACACGAGTAGAGTACCTCCACAAAGTAATGAGTTTATTTTGAAAATCAGTGTTTCGAGACACTGAGAGGTTAAGCCGTTTACCCATGATGTATCACACAGTAATTAAGACTCTTACTGCTAGGGAAGTCAGAGACTCTCAGCAACTTCAACAAGCTTTAGTTTAAACCATGAAGAAATTGGAAATAAATTGGGAATAGCTGCCTTTTAGAATGATCCATGAGATACACTGCTTAGTTGTACTGTCATAACTCACATTAAGCCAATAGTTGTCTTCTTTACTCAATACAACCAGAGTTCATCGGTTTGAACAGCCAGAATAGTGGCTCCCAGTGTCACTGCTGAGGAAACGAGCAGTAAAAAGGATACACTAGGATAGACTATGAAAAGGTGCGTGACTGCAGGCGTATCACAGTAAATAGTTCTGAGGGATTTCCATAGCTGTCTGGCTAATACTTAAACTGAGATATTTCTCTCCAAGGCATGAAAACATCCCCCCTGCAGTCATGTGGCTTTCCATATTTTCATGAGTGTACAATATCTCTCACTTGTATTCTCCCTCCTTTTCCACAACCCTGTAGAGATGTAGAGAACAAGCACATTCTCCCTTTCATTTTCCTTTTCCAGGCCTCCTGATATTCATCCTCTTCTATTAAAATCTAATCTATCTTCATTATTTTTTAAATATAAAGGGAAAAATCTATTCCCTCTCTATTGCATTTATTATTTCTCAGCTACATGCATCATTCAATAACGCAGTGCAGTTTTACACGAGCAAGATGGAAATTCAACTCACACACCATATCTAAAACCCCTTCTGGGTTACATGGCAGGGAATAGATACTAAATATAGAAATGAAAGAGCTTCCATAGTTAATCTAGATTAAATTAAAATTTTAATATTGAGATTAAATATCTAATGTGGCATTTAATCAGTAAACTAATGGGATCACGTTTGAAAGTATAAAATAGAAAATAGGACGTTCTATATTTTCCAGCCCAGACTGTTAGGGCCTGTATCGATTTTTGCTTGGGTGCCTATAATTCCCCTCACAGGCCTATCAGACAAACAAGCTTGAAATCACAGGAAGGCCTGGCCACAGCCCAGCTGGAGATCTCCTTCTGCGTCTCTTTTGGCATTTACAACAGCTGGCACAGGATCCTGGTGGCTGAAAATCAGCCAAGGAGACACTGAAAAAGCAAAAACACTGCCAGGCCAGCAGCAGGTTGTCACCTGCCCTGAGCTGCTCCAGGCCAATTTAAATCCGGATCTGCACCAGAACAGCTGTATTTTGTTGATGTGATTTACTCTTTCTCTTTGCTTGGATGCTGCAGGTGACTTGCTCTTCCACAGATCTCTGCTGCAAGCATTGAACTAAAACCCAGAAGATGGCCTCCTGAAATGGCAGAAGCAGAGCGTATCTCAGCTAGGGAGCTGCCTTTTGCTTCACCTTCCCTGGGTGCTACTGTTTCCTCCCTCAGGTTGGACATTTCGGCCCAGGGCTTTGGGTGCACACGTTCATCCCAACTGGATCCCAAAGCTCCCTGCTCTCTTTAGCCTGACTGCTGCACAAACGGCACCTCACAACTCTGATGAACCGCTCACCAGCAGGATCTGAGGGCCAGGAAGCAGCTGTAGACACAGCAGCACAGTTAGACACAGTTAGACACAGTGTCTCCTAAAGATTTGATGGTGCAGCCATCCAGCAACCTCACATTATTACCATCAACCATTCTTTGTAAGTCTTTCCAGACTTGTTCACTGCAGCTGAGAAAACGGACAAGTTTCCTTTGACTTGACTGCCAGCAAGCTGGGTTCCTCAGGTACCTAAAAGCTCTCAGATTATCTTGTCACATTATTGCTAATGCCAAAGGCCTGCAAAGATTTCTCTGAAATACATTCCTACACCAAGATGCTTTAACAATTTATATAGTCATCAAATCACAGTGTTGGCTTGGCATAGAAATGCTTTTTATTAACTGCTGTAAGTCTGGACTGGATGCATTCTGCTGGGTGCAATGAACGCCAAACAGCACTAACATGACTGGAGAGCTGAAATATTGCATACATTTGAAAGATGTTTGGAAAACCAAGTATTTCACAACTTAAGGACAACTTGATCTGGTTGAAGACAAAGGTAAACTACTCAGAAGGCCCAAAGCATCTATGCCTATACAATATATACTACAGATACCAAACCCTTCAAGACGACCATATGCATTTCTTTAGCAACATGCTACAGAATTACAAGGTAATTCCTTTCATTTTATTCCAGTTTTGTCAAGCACGTGACACAGGAAACAAAAAGCAAGAGAAGAGATGAAGCTGAACAACCTCCCATAATTCCCATAAGATGGGAAGATTCCTTTGGGAAACTCATATGGTTAAAACTAGTCCTATTGTATAACAAAACTCATGAAAAGTGTCAAAAAGGTGTCAAAACACTACAGAAAGCAAGGAAGGGCAAAATTAGGCGCAGTCTGTGTGAGAACTCCCCAGATACCAGGAGAACATGGCACCGAGTATGTTCATACATCAGTTTGCACATGCAGTTACCTCTCGGCAGAATATAGCAGGTTTTAATAGTCAGAGAAATATTGCCTGATTGCTTTGGGATGGAAAGGAAATAATCCTATCAACACTATATAATGCAGAATACAAAGAGCAGAAAATAGTGCCACAACTGTATGTTTTCTACTGTATGAACTTGCTTCCTTAGCATTGACAGGAATGATTTTCAAGCTGTTAGTTTTTCTTTCTTTCAGTGGGAAATCTCCTAAAGAAACACAGTTTGCAAATACAGAAAAATAACATCCCAACAAATGGAAAAATAATAGCTTCCAGACAAAAAATGCATATATATATAAAGTAGTTTAAAAAATCCAGTAAACTGAAGTACACAACACTAAGGTGTTACAGTTACTTAAAAAGCCCAAGTATTAGAAAGCGATGCAATTCATAATTCAAGAATCACAACCAATATCTTTTCCTACTTCACTTCAAACTAAAAGGAGGTATGCTGACATCTCCCATCTATATTCCACTGAGAAGAGCAAAAAGTTTTATCTGCTCTAGCCATATTACTCATTATAATTTTGTACCAGCCCTTCTCTAGTCTCCTTTACTAGCCCCCTCCTAAAACTGATACTGTCTTCTAGACTCTAACTTTTCCCTTATGAATCTCTCCCACAGAGTTATCTGACCACTAATGTTCCACCAGTGAAGCTAAAAAGAAGCTTATCCTGTTTCTCTTCTGATGGTTTGACATAAAAAAAAAAATCTAGTTAACTTTGACATCCTAAATTGTAAATGTAAGGTCTCTTACTCAGAGTGTGAAATTAAAAATTCCCAGCCTGCAGCACTTAAAAATACCAGGTGAATATCAGATGAATTGGAGAAGTAGAAAGTTATTCCATCTAGACTAGAGGGAATATTCCAACCAATTATGATAAGCTGCAGCATCTAAATATAAATATGCCTTTAAGAGAGAAGCATATTTAAGCCTTAATACTGAAATAACTGGTGCATACTGATGCCAGTTTAGCAAAGCAGAAGTTTCTACTGCAGCTTAAAACACTCTTTGACAGCCCTAGCTCAACACTGAAGTTGCTTCGAAAGGCAGCACAAACAATAATCTACTGAAATCAAAGGATCATTTCTTCAGGGCACTTAGAGGCGACTCCTAGGTTCCACGGTAAACAAAGAGCTGGTAAACCCGGAGCGGGTCACACCTGGATAGCGATGCTGAGCCTCCAGACAACGCAGTACTTTATGTAGTCTGCTCCCAAAAATGCCACTCCCTGCCACGGAACTGAAAACACTCTAAAAGAAAAATAACCACTGAAAAAAGACACAGGCAAATGAAATATTCATACTTATGAACAAAACAAAACCCCTCCTTCTGAAGCAGTTGCTTATGCTCAGAGTAAGGAATACTGGGATGAGGACAGAAAAGAAAGCAAAGGCTCCTATTCTGTTATAAAATGTAGTTTTTAAAAATGGCATCACTTGGCATCATCAAGTTGCACCAATCTCCACACTACACAAATAATAAATATGTGTGGCTTTGCCAGTCATACTCTGTGCTGCATCCTACAAAAGACACAACTATAGTCTATCTGACTTAGCTCTGGCATTAGCAGCACAAGAACAATTTAAGGGCCGCAGTGTATTAAGCTCTGGATTAGAGACCCAGGTGCCCCTGCACGCACAGAGCCTGATGAAGTGGCCCAGGACACTTGAAGCTGTTACTATAGAAGTGATAATAGCCTCTGGCCCACTCCACAGAACAGCACAGAATAACTCAGACGAGCAGGGCTGCAGTAACTACTCCCTGCTCCGGTTCCCCTTCCCTGTGAGGAACTGAGGGAAGAGTCTTGAAAAGTGCCCACAGACAGGGCGTTACACTGAGAACACCATTCTGTTTCCATCTCTTTGTGAATGCTGATTCCTGAAATGAACTACAGGATGGAGGCGCTCTGCATCCAGGCACCCAATAAACCCCACCGTGCCTTTGGCCTGCACCACTTTGGATTTCATCAGTTTTCACTGGTGTGCAGTTCAAACTGATTTTTACCACTCTTGTGCTCTTGCTTACTTCTCACCCTTGTAATCTAGATCTTATTTCCATGAAGTTCAATTAAACCTTCACCACTCAAGCCAACAGTTCAACCCTCACAACCGCCCCCACATTTCCAGGTGCAAAGTGGTGCACACTGGGTTTCTAGTAGATATCGGCCCCTGCTGTGCCCGATCTCAGCAGCTGCAACTCCCTGGTGCTCAGCGCTAACGACTTCCAATTTTATTCCAGGCCGTACATGTCTGCCTTTATCCATCTGATCTTCTCCCGCAACTGCCCTGCCTTTCCACAGGCAGCCTAAGTTATTTAGAAAAGCAGCAGGGTAGAACTGTCTTGCTTTCATTTAGCCATAGGCGAGCTAGACTAGGGGCTCACAGAGATCAAGCAACAGGCATAAAGTAAGAATAATCAAAGTTCAAGATGTGGTCCCAGATCTGCATGCCAAGATAAGGTAGGACAGAGACATGAAGAGCAGCGTTTGCAAGAGCACTCGGCATGGGGACAATTATGCTCCATCTCCTGGTGCTGAGTCACAAACATCGGGGAGGAGAGAGCTAACAAAGTGGAGGTAAAACTTCTGCTGTCTTTTTAGCAGAAGAGAAGATAACCATGAACATCTCTGAGCATCTCCCCCCTCTCCATAGGAAAAATAAGTACTGGAAAAGCTTCATGTACTAAATGAGCTTCTTAACAAGAAGCTGTGGTGGCTGCTCACCATATTAAGCTTAACTCCTGTTTGTTCTTTTAGCACTGGAAAATGAAAACAATTGTCGGATCATATTGTCGGCCCCACTGGACCAAGGTGACAGGAGGCGAAAACCCCAAACACACCTGATTTTGGCTGCCCTGCCTGTCTTCTGTGGCCCTGCGCAACCTCAAGAGCCGCGTGGCCGATGGGGCGACAGGGCCTCGCGCGGCGAGAGCAGCAGCCGCCAGAGGGGCCGCTGAGGAGACGCCAGGGCCGCTCTTCCTTCCCAGCCAAACCTCCCCCCACATCCCAGCCAGCATAACCGTGCCGCGCGGCCGAGCGCAGCTGCGGAAAGCAGGGCTGATCAAACGGAAGGGTAAACCAGCTGAGATGCGACCTAGCCCACATGCGGCAGCAACTCCAACATCACACCACCCTCGGGTAGTTCAGGTGGCATCGCCAGGTCTCAACTACGAAAGAAGTGCAGGAAAACAGCACTGCTGTGCTCTGCATGCACACAGCAGCCCTGCTGCGCCAAAAATGCCCCTCCGAGGGAGTCCCAAGCATCTACCTGGGAGCTTTGTTTTCTCCTGCTGAGCTGCATGGATTCTACAGATCACAGAGGCATGAATGAGCTCTGTTAGGTAAAAAGCTTGTAGGGCTACAGGACCACCTCTTCTCCTGGGCCAGGAAAGACCTGGGGGAACTAGACACCTAAACAACCAACATCTTTCGACAGGAAATCTGATTCGAGCACCATGATGAATGCTGAAAATTCCTTCCTTTCAACACTTTTACCCTCAGGGAGAGATGCACACCTGGCTTTCTCCAGAAGGGATAAACGGAGCGTGGATGAGGGAAGGTCTGTGTTGCTTGAGTCTGGATGTGTTGCTGCAGAAACTTGCTTGGTGAATGGTGCTCCCTAATCAAGTCATGCGGTGTCTAACGCTCACATTTGCCCACACTTAGCAGTAATGTAGGGAAGCTTTGTGGCATTTTTACATTTCCGCCCGAACATGGCCATATGGTTTAGCTGGTGCCTAGGAAAAGCCCGGGAAACCTCCAAGAGATGGTGCCGGGTGGTGGAGTTTGGAGGATCCCTGCTGTCAGTTGCCTGATCCCTGCAGGATCACTTGCCACATACTCTGGAGCCCTTGTCTTGCTAGGCACTGTAGGGCCCTATGCTGGGGTCTGGAGGGCTCAGATTTACAAACATCCAACCACACGCATGGGCACTCAGGCAGACCCATGGGAGCTGTGCCCTACATGCAGACTCATTACGGCACAGCTCTCTTTTACTGTTTACCAGGGTCCACCAGAGACAGGTTTTGCCAGACACAGATATTCCTATTTGTGTACTGGGAAGCCTGATTTCTGAACCAGGCCAGGATGTCGTGATGTCCTTTTATCTTGTCAAGGCATTTATGAAGAAATCACAATTTCCTTTTGCAGCAAGTCCATCAAAAGGACGACAAGAAGAGGAGAGTCACATGGCTGGAAAGGAAGTGGGCACAGCTACACAAGCTTATCTGCTCAGTCACACCATGCCTTGTAAGCACATACGACCGGCTCCCAGCCAGGCTGAGGTAGAAGCCAGAACAGCCACAGCATTTAATTTTTGGCTGCAAACAGTGCTGCCTAAGTGAAAAGCACTGGATTCTCTGGCAAGTCAAAGAAGAGCCCTCCAGAAGCAATTCTGAGTGTTTTATACTGTGAGAAGCCTTTTAATGTAACCTCGCATTGTGGCTTTTGTAGTAACAGAAACTGGCCTCACCGATTACTAAGAAAAACCACCTGCAATTTTTGATCTTCACATGTTATAACTGCATTCTGTTTTGATCTCTTCTGCACCCATTTGCCAGTACCTCAGTTACAAGATATGCTGCCACTTCACTCAAGAGTGAGCAGGAAATTCAAAAACCGAACAGCAATGCAGTATCATTCATAGAACATCATTCTCATTACCAACATTTCTGTGCAAACACACATAA
Source organism: Crypturellus soui (assembly GCA_032275445.1). NCBI lineage: Eukaryota > Metazoa > Chordata > Aves > Tinamiformes > Tinamidae > Crypturellus > Crypturellus soui. The sequence continues at coordinate 1,487,762 of JAUBNY010000943.1, forward strand.
CAGCAGGTGTTGCCTTTTTCACTGGAAAAATAGGTCACACATCAGACCACAATACAATGGTATCAGTGAAGAGCAGGGCAGAAAATACTGAGAATCAAGTCAAGCCTGATACTTTCCTGTCTTGCATTATTGTAAGAAAATCAATAATAAGAAATGCAGAGTTAGAAAAAGTGAAACTCTCTTGAGATCTACCAAGTACTAGGGTCTGACATACCAAAATCTGTACATGACTCATCAGGTGCCTCATGCCTAACCAAGTGTGTGACCTGATGAGAAGGTTCACGTGTATTTGTAGATCATAAAAAGCAAGTTATGATGAAGTACCAGTCTACTGCATTTTATAGCACTTGCAGCTTGAGGACAGTAAGATCAGGTTACTTATACATGATCTGAGTGGGAACTACTTTGCATCCATTTTGCATTTCTCTCAATAAAAATGAATGAGATTACTGTCTCTCATCAGTTCCTTTTGCTCCTGGTTGTCAGCTGATTCCATGTTCACACTATGTGTGCACCATGAATTAGTACAGAAGTGCCACCAAACACATTTTGATTTAATGTGACCAGGACCCAGAAAATACTTTCTGTTTGATCCCAAGGCGGGATTTAATCTGCTCGATCCAGACACCTTTACCATTAGCTGTGGGAGAGAAAAGGAGTGTTGCACGGGGGGCAGGAAGCTCTGTGCACTCCAGTCCTTCTCTTGGCAGAAGCAGCACCACCAGCCCGGCTTCCCAGGGATCTGGGGTAGACAAAAAGGTAGTTTGCTACCTGGAGCCATTGCTTTCTTCCCCCTTTTGCTACAGCTAGCTCTATTTTCTTATTCACCCTGGTCAGTGATGCACATAGTGCTACAGAGCATGAGATTCCAGTGCTGTAGCCCTTCTTCACCTGACTTAATTCTGTCAGTGTGAATGCACGCAGACACAGGCTGAAACACCAAAAATCCTCACTCTCCTTTCTGGGTGAATTCCACTTGCTTTCTGGAAATCCATCTGCCTTGTGCTTTCCACCTGCCTGTACAAAACCAGGGTAAACACAAATAAGAACCGCTGCAAACAAACACCCCTGTCAACGAAGGGTCACATTCGGCAGATGCTTTCTGCTCGTCTTATTGGCAATGATAAAAGCCATTGAGTGAGAAGGATTTTGTTGCATTTGTTCATTTGACCAATTAATGTTAATATGATGCCTTTTTAAAGAAGTCAGACAGGGCCTCAGGGAGGCAGCTAAATGCAAATGCCTTTGAGCAGAGCGACTCCTGCAATTGCAGCCCTTAATAAAATGTGTGGTATATTCAAGATGTTGTAAGTAATTAGTGCCTTCCCTACTGACAATTGCCTGAGAATAATAATGAACTTTTATCCTGGTAAAAAGTTGAAAAGCATTTCAGAAGCTTATGACTAGGTAGTCAGGCAGACAGATATGCAAGTTCTTGAGGCTGAAAATCTATACATCCTAAAATTCTATTACCATGGCTGGATCCAGTACCCTCCTGGGTATTGCGAACAGCCAGCATAAACACTATCATCAGCAATGTACCACGACAGGAGTTCCAAATCCTTGATAAGGGTTTTGATCCTTTTTATCTACAAGTCTCAAAGGACTTCACAGAAAGGTTATTTATTATGTGGAATTTGCAGACAAGTTCATGAAACATTTGACTAGAAAACATTTTGTCTGCTTTACTCACTCCTGATCGATTGCAACCTGTAGTTACATGTGCACAAACAGAACTACTCACATTCACACAAAAGGCTTAAATTTTGTGTTATGTCAAACACGCAGCCTGAGCCTTTAATAGGAAATAAGCTACAAATGCCCTGAGCCATAACCTAATCTATTGATTTTTTTCCTTCTGTATTTTCCCATATAACATTATAATCAGATAACATTATAATCAATTTCTACTTGATTTGCATTAGTCCTCAATATTCCTACTATGCACACATACCCACAAGCACACTCTGAACGTACATTCCTTCAAAGCACTGGAAAGAATGTTTTGTGATTTTCACACTCTTGCATACATCAGCAGATGACGAATTTTCCCAGGAATTTACTATGTATTTCCAAGGTGTTATTCTATATAGCCATATGGTCCCTGTATGAAAGAGCTTACATTCCAGCAGCTGCATTTGGTGCTCCTTATTTTTTAAGCAGTCCTTGTCCATAGAATTACCTTCTTTTGGCCAAGTTCTTATCTACAGCAGCATTAAAACAGAGCAGATTCTCTAAAGTGAAAAGAGCTATTGTAGATCAGCTTTAATGTAAAATACACTCTGACTCATTAGTTTCTCTTGAGCTAATGCACAAGTAAAGCCCTCTCATGTCCACAAGACCGACAGGACTACACACTAAACTGTTGTTGGACAAGTGGCAACAACAAGCACTGTGGCAGGAACACATTTGCCAGGAAAAGAAGACACAGTCATAGCAACGAGAGTTTATAGATGTTTTGCCAGGTAATGACAACCTTTTGAAGGTTCTGACAGATTTACTTTTATTGTCTGAGGAGATGATTGGGGTGTCACAGAAATGTTATACGAGATTTAAAGGCACAGGGAAGGAGGTTCCAGGAAACTGGGGCACAGGGAAAGCAGACGTGAAGAAAGAAAGATAAGAAATAGTTGAGTATTTCTGACATGTTAGAGAACAGCAAAGAAAAAAAGGAGCACGGGGCTTTGTGGATATGGGTCATCCAGGATCAGCAAAAGGAAGACAAAGGAACAAATTCTGAATGCTGATCTCCCAGTTGTCAGAAAGCATCTCAGCATTTCTTTTGGTATTTCCTTTAATAGCCCTCAGCATTGGGATATTTTGGAATCCTTGGAGAGGTAGATATAGGAGCAGCAAAATCACCAAGTTCTCCCTTTTATCTGTGAAGCACCTGGACCAAGGTGCTGTGACCTGGAACAACCCAGAAGGGTGTGAAGTGACACGCTCCGGCTAGCGACTGAGACTGAGACAAATTCTGCTATTACAGTCAGGGTAATTGGACCAAATTCAGTTCAAACATTACTAAGTTTATACCCCTTGTTCTTATTTTTTAAAAACAAGATTTCAAATTTTCCAGTGAAAACTCTGAAAATATCAGAAGGACATCCCAGACATCAAATGTAGGCTATGTCCTAAAGAAAGACTGGAAAGGAGAAGTTTATTCATATGCGAGCAACCTACCACAAAATGCTCTGCCTCATGGCCAAAATGGGAACTTGGCCAGATGCTGTCATTAATATGCATTTTGTGCCCATGAAAGGGTCTACCTAAGGACAGACAGAAATAAGACATGCCTTCAGCAGAGACCAAAGACCAGACCACAAATTGCATGTGCTGTTTGTAGTGTGTTTTGAAAAGTAAAATCAGAACAACGGTCTCTAAATCAGCAGAGAAAATACAAACCTTTTCATTTAGAATATGTATTTTATGTGTCTGTGTATGCATACAAGTGTGTATTTATACATGTAAATATATATACATATACGCACATATATGTATATACACTTCTACAGAGATACTGTGTTTTTTCTTTCTTGTACAGTGACCCACCAGAGGTTGCAATATGAAATTCATTTCCAGTGAGGTGACTGGATGCAAAGTCCTCCAGCAAAAATGTAACATACTTTGAACCCAATGTTACCTGGAAAGAAATCCGAAGATCTCCTTATAGCAGTCAGCACAGAGCAGCCTCTCATACAGTCCTCACCACGCGCCAGTTACAATTTGCCAAGTACTGGAGTCCAGCAAGCAGCCCAGGACTTTTTGCCACACAAACAGACATTTATCACACTATTCTCTGAAACACTGAATTTTCTGTTTTTCCCAAAATTGTTAGAGCTCCCTTCCTAGTATGATCCCTCAGAGAGTAGTCTCTTTAACATAGAGGCAAAACTGCCAACAGTTACTGTAAGGAGAGGCCTGTGGTTACACAGGACAGTCCTCATGGCCACAGCCATATTTCCTCCATCAGGAATCTATCAGGCTGCTTCACTGTTTGAGAGCATCCCCACAAAAAAACATAAGCCTATGCAAACTCATGTTTCCAGGGAGGCTTTTAATTCTGAAAGAGCAAAAGCTTTTCCTGTTGTGGCATTTCTTCGAAAATGTACTTGACATTTATATTAATTCTTCCTTCTCAGACCGCAATACAGACTCCCATCCTTATCTCTTACCATGGGTTTTAGCCACTTACCCAGCCTTGTGCGATACAGAGCTGGAGCAAAATGAAAGGAAGTTCTGCAAAGCAACAAGGAAGATACTACATCTTTGTGGAGTCAGATTCTTGCTCATCTGTGCTGCTGCTCCAAGAGGATAGGGCAAGCCAAAGTCAACAGTCAGCTGGGGTGAGGAATAAGACACAGCCACAAGGGTCAGGACTTTGCCTTGGGGAAGTCCTTCTGGAGCTCATCTAGGGACTTGAGTAACTTTTCGGTTAGCATGCAGTCTGTGACTCTGTCACACACAACTCAGAAACAGCACCACCGGCCACAGAATATGGTTTTCAATCATCAAAATGACTTCAAAATGAGCTATATATGACCATATCCTATGCCCCTGGCTTCACAGCATCCTGTGGACAGGAAGAAATGGCCTCAAGTAGCACCAGTGGAGGCTAAGGTTAGATATTATGAAGAATTTCTATGTGGAAAGAGCCATGAAGCATTGCAATAGGCTACCCAGGGAAGTGATGGAGACACTGTCCCTGGCAGTGTTCAAGAAACATGTAGATGAAGCACTTAAGAACATTGTGTAGCAGGCAGGGTGGTCATGGGTTTTGTGATCAGACTTATCTTGAAAGCCTTTTCCAAACTTAATGATTCTATGATCAGGTCAGGGTCTCTTCATGGCTGTCAAGTCTTTTTGGTATCACTCATACAACTGAAAATGAGAAAAGCACTCCTAGCAACACAGGCTTAAAATATTCTGTGATTTTCTTATCCAGCATGTAAGTTTTTTTACCATATTGCCATATGTGTGTATAATGTGTATAATACATGTGTGTATATGTGTACAATACATACCTGCAATGACAATAACTTCCAAAGTTCACAGCAAAGCTCCTTTGCTTCCTTTTTTTCTATTTTACTGTCTAGGCTAATTTCTTCAAAGAACACCATTCACCTGGTAACACACAGTGTCAGTTACTGAGCTGGCTCCAAGGCAAAAGGAACCTTCTCTGGAAAGACAAGCACTACCAAAAACACACAAGAAGAACAGAAGACTAAATCCTGCAGTACTGCAGCTCTTGCTGATGTACTTTTGAACATGTTCATCCATTCAGAAAATCAAAAACTCAATATCTGAATCTGTGAGTAATCAGCAGCTCATTGAAGCAGCTGAGCAACCTGAAATTAGTCCCATAGGGTATATGCAAAGGCAGCCTCTCCATCTGCAGGTTTGCAGTGTCTAATCCAGTCCCCACACACCTCTCCTCCATGCTCTTCCAGAAGAGCTGCACCACTCTGGCACTTCTTGCTTGAAGATCCAGAGACGGAGCCAGCTGCACCCCTCCAGAGGGCATTGAAACCTCCTTTCCCATCTTCCATGATAATGTTCTTCTGCTTGAGCCAATACGGCATATTCTATTTATTTAGAGCCAAATTTGACAAGTAAGGGAGGTATAAAACAGTTAAGGAAAGCAGTGCTGTTCTGATCGTGGATCAAAAAAAAAAAAAAAAAAAACAGGGAGAACTTCTTTTTTTCCTAAAGCCAACATTCTGTCCCAGTAAATGGTAAAGTTTTATAGATATTATAAATAAAATGGTCTTTAAATTCTGCAGCAGGATTTTCTGCTACTTATTCTACAGGATTCTTTCACCCACTATTCAGCAAGACCATTTCATGGCAAATCCTAGCGGATTTTTGTATATGAAGTATACAAAGTTCTGGTCTCATGATATTTTCAAGGAACCTACATAGTCTGAGCCACTTTCCCCAAGGAACATCAGTTAATTGAAATACAGAGCCCTGGAACCATCTTTAGGCTCCACTGTGAACAACAAGGACAGTTGTGTGCAACACAACCAAGGGAACCTTTGACAGCAAATCTCATTTCTGGGTGGCAGCAAAGAGGACTCACCGTTAAAGGCTGCAGGAAGCAAAGCCACAGGCTACTGGAGACCAATTTATTTATGAAAATCCAGTATAACTCCAAATGCATAATGGAAAATTTGACCTCCTCAATTTCTAGAGGCATCAATCATTCTTCCACATATTGCTTATATATGTGCAGCTCAAATAACTTTGCCCTTTTCTTCAGCTTTATCCTACCTCCATCCAATTTCTGTTAACAGTATTACTTTGCTACCTTTAACTTGCTTGTTCTAGCCTAAACTCACAACTCACTGGTGAGCTTTGAATCCTTCTCTTTGCAGGTATTAGCTTGCTTGAATCTCACTCATCTCTTAACCATACATTATACCCTCCCCCTGCTTATTCAGTTAAGCACAGCCTTAACTTACATTATCTGAGTAGTTTTTAATAGGTAAATGTTAATGGGTCACAGTTAAGCTGAACACAGCAACCCTTTCTGTGATGTTTTTACTCTTACCACTGATCATGCCTTTTCTGTTTGATTCTTCATCCAAAAAGTCACTTACTACTAGACGACTGCTGGTAATGGGACACCAGATTGCCTGTAACAGCTGTCTCTATGAAAAATGTGAAATACCATTCATGGCCAACTGCTGAATGGGTTTCTGGATTTGGAGGAGGAGAGGACTTGCTACCAATTTATGGAATTAAATTCTCTTGTCATTTGACAGAAATCTTAGTGATTAAAAATGTGTGTGACTGGCTGGCCTATATTAGAGCACCCTATCCTAATTTTAACATAATTTTTCATAATCATATCTTTGATACCTCTGTGCTAGCAGGATAATGAACTGTTTCATTTGTTAGAAGTCCTAATTACTGTGGATTGGATTATGCAGAATTGGAATATTTTCCTAGGCCAACAGTTATCTCTGCAAATGAAAGTGTCCTGAAAATGGTCTAAGCAGTATTTTAATAGCTTTTGCATGAAAGAAATAGATATTAAAAGCAGCACCTGAATGTCTGTTCATACAGTAGATAATGCAAACGAGCAGCAAGGATCACATATTGCTCCCAGCTTTCAGGGCTGCAGTCATTCCACGTTGCCTACACGAAATACCCAGTATGCCCCTGATTTTCCCACAGATGGAGGGCACCTATGCAGGTTTCTCCCTCCTGAAATCACTGTATGCTGGGCTGCGCTGTATAGTGCAGTACTGAACTGTATCAGTACATGATCCAGAAATGTCCCAGGAATAACCAATTATTACAATGATGTGGCCATGAATTCAGTCGATTGTACCTCTTTCCTGCAAGTCAAAGCTATCCTAAAGAAGATGCAACAGAGCTGCAGAGGTGAGAAAATCCAAGATGTTAGTACCTGTGCTCATCAAAGATCCCCTATCTTTCCCATATCTTTCTCTTGCAGGAGTATGAGGAAAGCCCTTATGTAATTTACAGAGACTACAGAGTTAAGAGAAGTTGAGATCAATACTCAGCTTTATATAAATTATAATTTTGTCCTTACGGTTACAACTGAGAGAGAGCCTATTACTACACAGAAACCTGTACAGTAGGAGATGCAGAGAGTGGGTTACTCCATACTTGCAGGCAGCAGGCTTGGTGAAGTGCAAAAGCTCAAGACAGCTTCACATGATTAATTCTTTTGGTCAGGAAGCTGCTGTGACAATAACTTTTACGACCTTTGACACAATCTTCCCAGTTACAATCCATCATCTATGTAGGGGCTTTGTGCAAATCACTTATATTCACCATTCAGAAACACTGCCTTGAGTGCCCAAGCCCACTTTTTTGTCTGTTAGGAAGCACTGTCACTCACAAAAGCAGAGACAGTGATTTTGTTAAAAGGAAGACCATATTTACGAATCACTTCTCTCATGGATTGACTCACTGCTTTGAAGGTCACTATCTGAAGAGTCTACTAAATGAGATTTAAGTACCAAATCTCCTCTTGGAGTCCTTGCAAACCATCAACAAAAGAATAAAAATCGTTACTCCAACCCTGAGAAAACAGTGACCTTCACCATTCTTCTTCTCCGACATAAGGTGAAGCCTAAAGCAGTCTTTCAAGAATACTTTCAGGCCATTACCACATGTCTCAGAAAGGCATAGTAAATTCCCTTTTTTCAAGTCATCTGTACAAAATATGACACATTGTCTTTCAGGGAGTTTTTCTAATAGATTCTCATACAAGAGCTGTCTGATAGGAAAAGTGAAGTGGAAGATTAGGCTTTGCAAGTCAGTAAACTTCTGCCCTCTGATGCACCTATTCTATTGCTGCTGTAGAAGTCAGCCAACAGTCTGTATTTTAGTTTTCTTTCTTACCACAAACTCTCCTGCTTGCAGCTTCTGACTATGGTAAGTGCCCTGGAGACTGTGTGTCAGCTTCCTCCTCGTGTGAAACTCATAGGAACTCTATGCACAAAACACAAATCAGCAGTTTTCAGAAATCAGATCTTTCTGATATTTTTCACTTCTCCTTACTGTTCATATGTATCACTTGGCTTGCACTCGAAGCAGCAAGTTTTTCAAAAATCATTTTCACCCCAGTTGCATCACTTCTTGGCCCTGCAACAAACATTGCTGCCTGACTACAGGGCTGTTATTGGACGGGCTCACAGCCACTAACCAGCAACCTTCCTGCACGAGGGTCCACAACCACAAAGCAAACATTTCATTAAGCAGTAAAAAGTCCATTTAATAGAATACATATTAATTTGAAAGAGATCCCTGTATTGCAGTTCAAGATTCCTAGGCATACTGTTTCTTACAAGAGAAAAAGCAGCGCTGACCACAGACGTTATCTGAGCAATCCCAAGAGCTCAAGGAATCCACACCATTCTGGATGTTACACAATGAATGGATTTCTAAAGTGGTATGCAAGTGATGGCTATGTGAATACAGAATGAAAATAACAACAAATGTTAAAAGAAGGCATATAGACCTTTAAAATCAAGAGCAAAGATTATCTCAAGTATTAGTAGGAAAATTCCCTCTTTGGGCAGTAATCTTATTAAATTTACCCAAGCCTTTCCAAGGGTTTGCATATTTGCAAATTCACAGGAATTCACACATTCACAGGAACACAATCAAGGGTCTGGACCAGTCGTTCATTATCTCAATTAATAATATATAACTGTATTAGATCACATCGACTTAGTAAGATAAAAATTATGGCTGCTAGCTACTTGATAGCTATTTGTCTGTAAAACACCCCAGCTCAGGACCTTCTTTCACCTCTCACATTTTCTGATTATTTGATACTTGTTAGCCTAAGATTAAGATGACCTAGGCTTCCTATAATATCTACTTAGGTATGTTAATCTACTTCTACGCTTAACCTGTTCTACCTTTAATGAAGGCTATCATATATGAATCCCTATATTATCTTAACTACTATACTTACGGCTAATAAAGAGATTAGAATTAAACGATAGCTCTTACCTGCCAGCATTTCCAAACGTGAAGTTGTGACTCTAACAGTGAATAAGGCCCATTTGAGTATCAATCTATACTGGAAAGAAAGAGTAAGTTTTGGTCCAAATGAAGTGCTTTGACGCTGTAAATCACAGTGACTCAGAATCCCTGGTTCTAGAAAAAGCTTCCTACTTTTCTGTACTAACAGTATTGACTTTCTTCATGCTGAGCATGCTGAGACACTCCTATGGAAAAAAAAAAAAGTCTGAAGCACAGCACTGTTATTTCTCTAATTTATTATCTGTCCTAAGCTGTTCCTCGTTGTTCCAGAGCAGTAAACATTCCTTCTCTTCCGCACTGTAAAAGAGCAGGTTTCAATGATGTAGTCCATTACAACCATTAGAAGCTGTACAGAATAATGTTTCAGATTCTTCATTATGTTGGATAAATTCATACTTCTCCCTCCAACTTCCTTTTTGCCATCTGTAAGTTTGATCTTACTACTGGCCCCAGAGGCAAAGAAAGCCGCCTAAAGGGATGTAAGGCACTTGCCTTACAATCAGGTGAGTGACAAACTCCCTGTAATTGCAATGCACATCTGCAGAGGCAGAGACTGGCTTCCTCAAGCAATGAGCAATTCCTCATTGCACCTCTTAGCGCATAAAAATACTGATGACTTTTACAAGCACATGTATTTGACTAAGCTGAAGGCAAACTAATACATAAAGAGACTGAACAAACTGTTATTAGGAAATTATTTTGGCCAGAACTTTGTTAGTTCTCTAAAGGAAATCTTTAGAATCTGTCTGTGTCATATTAACGGCTGTAGGCAGATTTAATGCATTTGCTGCCTTAGTTGCATTTCACAAGAGAGCTAGTGTTCTGATTTCTGGTTGTCCCAAATTCTGAAATATAAAATAACGTTTATACCAGCCAAGTCCAGCTGTATTAAAGTCTGCTGCTCAACTGCTCTGTCCTCACAAGCAGCACGAGAACAGCAGCTCTGTGGGCTTCTTGGTCTTTGCAAGACAATTATGTAGGCTAGAAAGGAAAGAAGCACAAAATAAACAATAAACTGATCAAATAAGGACAAAAGCCTCTAAGCAGGGCCTCAGAGATCACAGTGAAAACAAAAACTTCACAGACACACAGAGGACATCATTCTTATACCCATCTGTTAAGGTTCATCTATGTAATTGGGCAGAATATACCCAGAAGAAGCTTTTTCTTTTAATACTGTGGAAGGAAGTTGCTATAAAGCAATCAGATAAGATTCTCAGTGTGACCTTTCTGAGTTGATGTATGCTGCAGATATTCCCAAAGCTGACGCAGAAAGTGTGATTCATTTTCATAAATTATTGAAGCAAAACCAACTTGCAGCATCCAGAAATAAACACTGGTAACTGTTTTATTATTCACTATATATGTGCTGATTGAAAACCTATCTACCAAGCAACATTAAACTCCATGAGTCAAATGTTTATTCATGGCAACTCATGCCAGAGAGGCAATAAGGACATACCACATCTACAGATACACTATTTGCAGGTGACTGACTTCCTATTAAAAGTACCATGTTTGCTTAACATTTATTATTAGCTTGCTTTTTAGCACTCATTTATGCTTTATATTTCAAAGGTAGAATAAAGTCTCAGAATTTCCATGTGTATTTTGAATATTACAGTTATGTCTGAAGTTTTAGCTTCTGTTTGTATTATTTTCTCACTTGTTTTACCCCAGAGATTTGAAGACCATGACAACAGGTTTTTCTTCCTCATTGTCTGAGGTGGCATACTTCTTAGCAATACATTTTTTTATTCATTTAATCAGAGGGAAGTGGTATCACAAAGAGGCTGCAAAGGAGAGTTTGAGAGAGAAAACAAAATATACAAAACAAAAGAAAACAAAAGAGAGAAAGAAAACAAAAGAGAGAAAACAGAATATATTTGGAAGAGATCTGAAGAGATTGTGAATGGCATGAAGTTATTAATACCAAACACTATCCTGAGATTAGTTTGCATAACTCTTATTAGCAGCTCTGTCAAAACATTTTGCAAACATTACCCAATCATTGCCAATAGTATGCTACATGATATTATAACCTCATAGCCATTAGAAGTATTTTCACTGAAAAAAAGTTTCAGCTAACTTTTTCATATTCAAGCAACAACAAAATCAAAGAGACCCTTACTTTTTTTTTTTTTCAAAGGAAAGTCAGTATGGTCAGAGAAAAAGAAAAAAAAATTAATCAGCAGAGCAGTATCTGTAGAAGTGCATTTTCAGCATACTTTGCTTGACAAGTATACTGGCAACTTACGAAAAGCCATACTGTAATTCAAAATCAAGCTCAGAGAGTTGCTTCCAAAGCAGAATATAATTAACATCCAAATGACAATATTTCACATGGCTTTGTCACCCAAGCAATGCCAGTTTATTTGCACTTTTAAACCTTTTCCTTCTGCACTCTGCATCTGTGATGCTTTTCTTTCCTTGGCCACCGCTTCCCTCATGCCTCGGTTTGGTCTCACCTTGCAGTACCCAAAATGCAGACCTCAGGAGCCGCCCGCAATCGCACCTTTGTGCTGGCATGGGAAGGGAGAGAGGGAGCAAGGCTGCTTAAATGATCCCTTTAATCCACCCGTCAAGTGTGACGCCTTTCCAAAACCAGAGTCTGCAGATTAGCGCTCCTATTGCCGCAATACAACAAAACCCGTTCCTGATTCATTAAATATTTCTGGTATTTGATTCACAGAGTTGTAGCAGTGCTTTGCTCTAGAGGCCATGCTTGGCACTGGAAAGAGGCACCAGTAGCAGCAGCACGGGGGCTCCTTGGGAGGCCGGGCGCATCCCCGCTGCGGCCGCGGCCCTGCACCGCCGCGGCGAGGGGCTGCGAGCGCGACGGCCCCGCTCCCCAGCAGGGATTACCTCTGCTTCCGCGCCTCGGAGCTCACACTCTGTCCTGTAGCTTCTCCTGCCTCTGATCTGTAGCCAAACCTCAGCCTTCCTCTGAGGGAGGCTCCATGCAGCCCGGCAGAGTGGCGTTGAATATTCCATTTTGGGAAACGGAAATAAATTTCTGGAACAGGAGCAGTTGCTTTGCAGCTACAAGGAATTTCAAGTCCTGTCAGGAAATGCCTGCCACACTTTTTAAAGTAACCAGGTGGCGGGAATGGGATTCCTGTACAGGCAACGAGCAGAAGGGAGAAACAGCCTGGAGCAGGATCCCGTTGGGGAGAGGGCCGGTACTTTACACACAGGCACATCTGAGGTGTGAGTGTGCAGCCGTGGCACCTCTTTATTAATTTCCCGTTGCAGATGTTGATTTTCTGTAATTCAGGACCTAGTAAGAACCTCGGCTTGACTTTTCCACTGATTTGGTATCACTGACTGCTGTGTTTCCAAACCACACCAGTGCTGCAGAAACGGTACGTTGCAGCTGCGAGCGCCTGCCCCGTGCTCCAAGAACGACCTTCCCCTGACTGCTTATTCTCCTTCCTAATAGGAATAAGCTACCCGAGGATGAGCACTGTCCACGAGCTGCAGCTGATCCGGGTGTGGAGCCTCGGCTGCTCGAACGAGAGCAGGATAATGAGAGCGAGTCACTCTTACATGTAGACAGGTCACCACTGGTGGTCATTAATGCAAGGGCCCTTTATGTTTGCAACAGTCAGTGAAGCAGCTCCCACTCCCACTCGGATTTAGCTGTATGTTTTCTTCAGTCTATCACTTTATCTGCAGCCTTAATCAAATGAACCCTGAGTTCTGCACAGTACACACCATGAAATACCAGAGTAGTACCTACATCAAGCCTCAACATCACAGCTAAACTAGCAGTATCTTCAAACGACATAGGTAATGCCTACTCCTTGGTAATGTGTTCCAGCAGTAAATTTCCTTGCTGGGAAAAAGTAATAATTCGAATTTTATTGCTAATATCTGGCTTCGAGTTTCAGCCACTGGACCTTCATTATATTTCTGTCTGCTAGATTAGCAACACTGTAGTAGCTGATTTGTTCACTTTCTGCATGAATTTATGGCCTGGGATCAATTTGCTTTTTTGCCTGGGGGTAAAAAAAGACAGGTATCTCCATCCATCAGAAGCACTGACATAACTTCTTTTTGGCTGCTTTATCTTCCCTGTGGGTATTATTTTACTTTTATCTGGTCAAGTTACTCATCCATAACTCAGATTCTATTAAGCATTCAGCACATGGGTCATTTGCATCAGCGAGATCAACTGCAGTGATGAACAACTTCCCAACTGCGCCTGCCAGGACTCCTCAGCAGGGAGGAAACGCATCGTGCAGGGACGTTTTTTTTTCCATGCGAATCAGAAAAATAAAGAACATACAACAGTAATTCCAACAAATCTCCCAAGGATTTTTCAGGAGATTTTAGCCATCAGCCAGAGAGAAATGAGAATCAATCTACTCCTAGCAAGACTTTAGGAACAGGCTTGATGTGTACAATGCAGGCACACAGGTACGACGGATTCAGCAGCTATACAACCCTCCCAAATTCCAGACCTCCAAAGCCTCACACAAGCTTGGAGAAGCTGCTAGGTACCCTGCCTTTTCACTGATAATATTCCAGGACCAAATCACTTTCTGAGACTATAAAAGAAGCATCCAAACCTTAACTGATGAGCACAAATTTGCCTCATCCCTCAGTCTTCCCTGCATGGCCAAAATTGGTGTTTGCCAGCAAAGCCCAACTTGCACAGTCCACTCGGCTGAGAGCAGCAGCCACACACGGATGTGGTACCTGTCCCTTAAACATCACAGCCCAGTGGGTGCTGCATTCCCGGAGCCCTTCCCACGGGAGTTCAGCCTGCCCCACTGACCAGCACCTCGCTGGGCAGCCGGAGCGGCTTCTCCCAGACACTGTGTCTGACAGAACTTGTCTAACAGGAAGCATCTTAGTTCCATTTTAAACTGTCTGTTGGCAACACCCAAACTCCACACTACAATCAGCTAATCCAGCAATTGTGGAAAATATCTAGGGTGACTGAAGTCCTCTCAGATCGAGTCTTTGTCATTCTTCCCCCTCAGCTGGACTTGAATTCTTGCTATTTAGATTTATGAAGAGCTTCAGTGCTTCGGATGAAATTGAGTACAGAACTATCCAGTTAATGACCACAGAGGAGCAAAATGCTAAGACTACTTAATTTTAGGATGACTCAGCTCTGTGTGCCTTTGGCTCTTCATGGATGTATGACTTGGGGCCACAGACTTGTTCGCCTTGGTTTCCAGTGAGGACAACATATGCCGCATAAGATGACACGTTGCGTCTATTCAAAAATAGATGTGAAGTGGTTTTAAATATATAGTCATTTAAAAAAGCCTTAAGAGCTAATATCAAGATCACAAACTTCAGTAAATGAAAACAACAACAATAATGCAGTTAACGGAGTGTTTTTGAAAATTACCATGCTGATAGGCTCTGGTGACAGGAAAGGGAGCCAGCGTCGGCTCCGCTGGCCGAGCGGCTCCAGCCGCAGCTGCGCTTGCTGCGGCAGCCCCGTCCGCGGGGGCCGGCCGCCACGCGCTCCTCGAGCCCTTCTCTACCCCAGAGCGGGGCTGCAGGCCGAGGCTCTGCGGTCTGAACACGCTTATGGCCTCGCAGCCTGCAACCGCCCATTCTGCAGGGAAGGGGTGTGAAACTTTACCAAGTGTTGGCCATCTCAGCCTAGTTCAGCAAGAACTTGGGCAAAAAAATGCTCTTTTTTATTATTATTTTAAACAGGATGAGCAACACAGCAGAGAGAGAAAAGACTCCGCACGTATCTAACAACCACATGCATTTGATCCCCATTCAGTCCCCAAATCATACAGTTTTTCAATTAATCAAATTTTAGACATTTTAGATGTTTTACATAATATTACACCTTTGGACAAATCTTATTAACAGAGCTGGCTCATATCTGGCTCTGCTGGTAGTGAGCAGTATTTGGGACAAAAGAAGGAAGGTAAGTTTAACACAAAAGCAAAGGATAGGTGATGATTTGCCCTTGAAATACCACTAGAGCAAAATAAGGATGGTCTCTTAGTTAAGAAAGCTGATAGCTTTTGTACCAGTTCAGATCCAGAGTAGCTAAGCACACATACATGTCCTGTAAACCCAATTAGATGGAAATTCAATCATGCTCACATGTGTGACTGTCATTATCTTATTCCTTAGAGCTGTTACAAGATTCTGGACTCCATCATAGCTTAGAATAAATGAGAGATAAATGATAAAATTTAATTGATACCTGTATCTTAAGGCAATAAATAAGTCGAACCTGCTGCAGTAGAAAGGTAAGAAACAATTAAAAAAAAAGCATAATATTCCTTGGCATAGTATACCTGATAGCTTCAGTTCTGCCATTTTGCAAAGTCATTTTGCAGAGCTATAGAACGAGATTTAATTTTTCTGCTAAATGAAACCTCATGTAATTCTTTCTACAGCTCATTTTTCCATGTGTCAGAGAATAATGCAGATCTTAGAGATATTCTTCATGCTACTTCCTACAGGAACTAGCAATACAGCACCTAAATGTCTGGATTATCTCATTTCCAATTGTATAATTTCAAATTCCTATTCAATTTGTGAATAAATAGTGGCTTGAAACTCTGCAGCATGCGATGTAGTTGTCCTTATTTCCCAACCTGTTATGCTCCGGTGGTAACAATGCCACCTGCAACATCTCTGTGCACGCTCTAAGTTCCTTCTCATCACCCGAGGCAAAACGCAGGCTTACCATCCTTTCTGTCTCAGAGAACAAACGCAGGCAAAGGAAGAAAGACCCAGCAATCGGAATGCTGCTGCCTTTAATTAAATCACAATGAAGTTTCTAATTGTAGCCCAGGGAAGAGTCTTTTAAGTTAACTTAAATCTGTTACAGCAAACACTTGAGATGCAAGGTAGAAGTCAGTTACCAGTTTTTCACATTAGCACATCTTTAAATTGGTTTCTACAAATAACATGGAAGGCATCATCAAAAAAACACAGACCTGCCTTAAGCAAAAAAAAAAAAATCCAGAGGCTTATTTTTCTGCTCTCTCCAATGCAAACAGTGTACTCAGTGCATGTTACCCCTTAGTCAAGCAGAGTAAATCTTCAAGATTTTTCAGGGCACCTATATCCTACAAGAAGAGGAACTGATAGAGGCTCAGTGTGTTTTTCCCTAAAGGACCTTTGTTTTCAGAATGTACTAACTCAAGTCTTGCTTACCAGATGGCAACAGCAACCATGCTAAAAGCAAGCATTTTTCACTCAAACAAATTTTGACTAAGATACCTCTGTGGCAGCTCTGTAATAAGAAAACACTGTCTCTCTCTCCCTCCCCAGTATGCCTTCTGGCTCCTTCCCATCTCACTTGAGAAAAGCTCTAATTCAAAGTCTCATGGCTATTGCTGTTCTTCTCTTTCTAAGAAGTACCACTACAAGGATTAATAACACCGACAGAAAATTCAAAAAGTTGGGTAGTTTTGAAAAAGCAGGACAAGAAAGGTGTGTTCAACCTTTGGCTTGAAATGCTATTTTCAGTATAGATTACACATACTACTTCTAAAGATATATAAGAAGAAGAAAAAAAAACAAAACACTATATATAAATCAGAATTATCACTGCTGACAGCTATGCAAGCTCTATATAAAACTCAATTACAAACAAATATTATATCTGAACTAAAAATCACACTATAAACAGCTAACTTGCCACACATACACGCCGTATTTCCTGTCCAAATACTGTTTGCTCATATTTACCCCTTCTGATTCAAATGCTCCAGTAATGACATAGCAGCTGTGGAAATGCTCAATGAACGAAGTCTTTTTTAATTACAGTTACAGACTAAATGTCTAATTTGCAGCCTTTCCTTTCAAATCCTTTTATTTCAACATCAAGAAAATATGTAGTGAGACATTTATGTTTATACTTGCTATCCTCCTGACTCCATGTCCACCCTAATAAATTCATTAGTGAGACAAGTTGTACAAGCGTTGCCTCCATGTTTCCTCTTCTTTTTAATTTAACATTTTCATGCTAGAAGACATTCGGTATGTTTGTTTGTTTTCAGCCACTAACAAAACACTGTGCTGGATCCATGAGCCTGAGGCAGGATTGGCACTGGTGTCCTAACAAAGTACCTTCTCGCACAGGAAAAAATGCCCTTTGCGCCAGTTACATGACAGTCCAGCTGCGAGCAGAGCGGATGGAAGAAAGGCAGGATGTGGCTTCTTTAACAGAACAAAAATAGAAGTAACCATCTAATACATGCAAACATACAGGCATTTCAGATTGTATCAAATAATTTACAAAAATAATCTTTTGGAGGAGCAGTGAGAAAGGGGAGAAGGAAGAAAGAGGAGGAAAGTTTGACCTTTGCAAATGTCAAAATAAAGCCAGAATGCCATATAACTGCCTATAATCTAAGTTCCAGCCTACATAAAGCTTCTTATTATTGTGATATAAATGAGCTTCAGTCACCTTTTTTTCTCAGACAGAAAGGGGCTTGTGGAACATGCCCCAGGTTCCCTAGGATTCAATAAAGACCTAACTATGCAGAGAATGACAAGGAAGTCAAAGGTAAATAATAGTTTGCCTTGCCCTAATAGTCTAATCACATAGGGGGACTCAGATATCATCTACATTGCTAAAAATAAAATTAAAAAAGAATTAAAAAGTAAAGGAAATTGTATTTGGGCATTCTTTCACTTGGAAACACTGAACAGGTTGCCCCAAGAGGTTGCAGAATCTTTGACATTTGTATGACTATTGGACAAAGCTGAAGCAATCCAGGCTGAGTTCAGTGCAGACCCTACCTTGAGCAGGGTGTTGGACTAGACTCATCTAGTCCAGACTTGCACAACTCTATGATTTTTGAGAATTGCCTTTCTACAAGCTTGGATACCCTCAATGTCACCTTTAGGGGAAAAAAAAAAAAAAAAAAAAGAATTACTAGAATTCATTAGTACACCTGCATTTCAACTATGCACAACTTGTACTCCACTAACTAGCAAAAATATCACTGTAATGTGTGATGCTACCTCATATTGTGTCACCTCTGCATCTGCTTCGTCACCGAAGAAGCAAGAACTGGCTTTTTCAGGGGAGCTAAATAAAAGATATCGTTCAATCCAGTTCACTTAAAGCTGCATTTGATTAGAATTAGTTAATATGCTGACAGATTGCATTTTTTGTTGATAGACTTATGTTAGAGTGAACCACTCAGATTAAACAGTAAAGGGGATGTATTTATATAATCATGCATATAGAAATGAAAGTATATATAACACATATAGATAAATAATATATAAAATATATTATTTTATTGGACATATATAGAAATACAAAACTAGTTTAAATAAATCAGGATTTTAAAAACTATCATTAATCATTTATTTCTGTGTACACAAGACCAAGGCTTGGCTCTTTGACATTCTAACCTGTCTTCAAATAACCTCTTTCCATATAGGAACTTCCTGCATTATTTATAAGTACTAATGTGTGTAGTAAATATTGCCAATAGTTCATAATCTACAAAGTAAGTAAACAACAAATAAACACACACTTTAAAAATAATCCCCATTTATTTAAGAAAAAGTACATCAAGAAATACTTGACCTGTGAATTCACAGGCTTCATAAATAATTTTCATAAGCAATTAACACTGTACAACAAGCCCACAACAATCACCATCCATAGGTTTCTAAGTGCTTAACAAGATGCTAGGTCATTGTTGCTCCCATTTACTGATGGAAGAGCTGAAACAGAAGTTAAAGGACTTGTCTGAGGTCTGATTGATAGGAAATCAGTGTTAGAAATAGGAGGAAAGGCTCCTGACTCCCAAAGTCATTCTCAAGACGCAGAAGGATAAACTATGATTAAAATATAAATAAAAGTTGAGATCAAAAATCTTACTTCCATTGTCCTTAGTTCTTTCATCTCAAGTAAGATAAAAATTTTGCAGATGCAGTTGATCACTATTGTGGCAGTTTTCAAATTAGTCAAATATCTCAAAGATTTGTAGGAGGAGAGGCCCTATGATAAAAGTCAGATGCATAGAAACGGAACAGTAGCACTAAGTAAACTATATCCCAGGATTGCCTGGAACCATCAAAACTGAACTTGCTGCAGAACAACGTTGCAGACAATCTGCCAAAACGGAATCCCTTGCAGAAATCCCTGCATTAGCACCTTCCTTAGGCTGTAGCAGGAGGAGCGTAGCAGGCAGAAGGCTGCAGGGGCCCTGGACGTGTGCAAGGGCTGCTTGCAAGGCCCTTGCTCTAAAGCTGCACCAGGCCTTGGCCACGCGGCATCGGGGCAGCGTGGCAGCACAAGGCCCCAGAACTTGCAGAAAAGGCCACTTCTCCACAGAGTCTTCATTTCTGCAATATGGCTATATTTATGATGACTTCTGGATTTAACGTGTTCTACATTTCAACGTAGCACCACACTGCTGAATGCTGATTAGAAATAGCACTTGTTTTCCACTGCATGTAAATACACTGCCTTAAAAAAGACCAAGAATTCATAGGAGGATCTTTCCACTGGAAGAGACAGAAATGAAGACAGACACTTGCCTGTTCTCCTTTAAGGGGCTCTCGTAAGTAGGCTCACGTACTGCTTTCAAAGGATTTCAGTATGTAATACTCTTTCAAGCAATCACCATCAATTTCATAGGTATGGCACAGCATCTGAGCACAAATTTCACAGAGGGAAAATCTGAAAGCAGAGTTGATCTGGGAAGAGAGAACAATGCTGTTGCAGTGTGGTACCTAAGGATTTTTCTTCCCTTACATCATGCAGTCATACTGACATTGCAAAGAGCTTTGTTAACTCCCACAAATGGGAAGCTCGGGACTTCAGGTCTCTAAGCCAGGCCACACGCCTCACTTGCTCTCATACTTTCCTCTTTTAGTTTTCTCTGGCAGCTGGGCTCTTCCAGTTTTCCTGTGGCAGCAGATACAGAGGTCTTTTGTTTCAAACATTTCAGAAAAACAAAAGTGAAGAAAAAGGAGATCCGCAAAGAGACCTGTTGAAGTTTCTTAGGAAAGATTCAAACAATTCAATGAGAAACACATTTCTGAAATATTCCGTTAGGACAGACAGTGCTGCAGCCTCCAAAATCAAATCTTATTCTTTAAAAATCCCCTTGCAGAACAACTACATGATTATTGTAGCAAGTTAGAGAACTGTTAATCAGGAAGGCATGATTTTTCATAAATAAATGACCAGGTATCTGACTCTCCAGAGCCCTGAACTTTATATGGAATGAACATTTAATTTGCTAGCATTTTGCAGTAAGTCAATGCAGAGCAGCTTCAGGCCCTGTTATAACAGTACACAGGAATGGCAGTAGTAGGGAATACTCTGTTGCTATCGTGAAACACTCACAGGACTTCTGTGCAGAAAATAGCTGTCAGAGGACAAGCGAACCCATTCCTCCTGTTGTTCTGCCAGCTTCTCTGCCAAGCATTTTATTAAGACAGGGTCTACTTTGGAGTCAAATTTATTGGCAAACCAATGCCCATAATTCATAAGCCATCGTAATTCTGCAGCCCCATAGATGCATACGCTGCGAAGGTGGGTGCCTGTGCATGGGGGATACAAGTGATCTTCAAGATAATTCCATTTCACCAAACGAGTTTTACTTTGTAAATCTGTTATATCCTGCGCCGACCTTGGGATTTCCCCAGGGACCCCAGGAACACGTGCAAGAGTGGCCCAGAAATGTTCATCCGGAGAGTAAGTGTCTCTTGACCAATCAAAAAAATCTTTTGCAAGTGGGCTTTCAAGGGTGTATCGAATAAATTCTCGACTTAAAACAAAATAGGCACTGCCTACAAAAACTTCAATATTATGGGGTGGTGGATTCTTGGAAATGTTGGTTTTTACAGGCATTTGCATGTATTCATAAGGCACTTTCATTAGCTCGTAGTGATAAATAAATCGTTCTCTTTTGCTACTGCTTGGCTTTATAGTTTCCAGCATATTTCCTCCATTGAGTTTTTTCAGTTCAGCGACCAACTGAAAATTCGACCTCAGAGGGAAATCTTGGCCACACAAATTAATGACATACTTCCAGGGAACTGAGGCGTCCATCAAATCAGACAAACAATTGAAATCTGCCTGCAGCCTTGAAATATGTGCATACTCCACCGTTTCCAATTTTGATGCAATGAAAATATTGGGGAAACATTTAGCTAGATTGTTCATAGCTGATTTGAAGCTTTTTGCTGCTTTTTGGTCATAATGGATGCAGTATATATTTTGATGGCTATACAGTGAATGTATAAGCCTTTCTACCATTACTGCATCTTTATGAACAACCAAAGAATAGGCTAATGGAAAATTCTCTTCCTCTGCAGAAACAGGCTTTAGATGGTATTTCCTAAGTGTACGATACATTTGGCAATCACTTGTCATTGCTACAATGTCTTCATCATCTAAATCAATTATATATTTTCTTCTTATCTCTAAGCTCTTGCCAATTTCACCAGGATCTTGTTCGTATATAGATGAACAATTAATTTCATAATGCAAGTCATTTCTAAGATAGGAATACCTGTTTCTAACATAAGAAGAAGTGCTTAGGAACTGCTCAACCAAATAAATGCCCTTATGTGGAAAAAAGAGTCTTTCGACATGTAGGAGTTTCAGCAGTGCAAGCAGCCACCCTGTAAAACACAGGATCAGGATCTTCTTTCTTGTGGGACATTTGTAGGGACACTTATGTCTCTTCATTCTGTAGGAAGACAAACATACAGTACTTTAAAACAGAACAGTTCATCAGAGGCACCTGCTAACAGAGACATGAGCACACTAGTCTGGCTGTAGCATAAATAGAAATGTAGCATGACAAGGCACTGGTAGTCTGCAAATAGTTTCTTCTGTTCATTTTATTTCAAAAACTGGCAAACAGTTGTAATTTGCTTGAAAGTAGTTGACTGAAGACAAGAAAATAAGTTAGATTTGAGATAGCATTCAACAGAATGAGAGTGTTGGAATAAGACTCCTAACATGTAACTCCAAAATTTTTTAAAAATTTATTTCTTACAAGCCATCAACTGAGGGCCAAGCCCTCTTGAATAGAAACACTCTGAGTTTTTTCTCCTGAGTATAAACTCAGGAAGTAGATTGTATTCTCCTGAGTAAGTTCAAGGAAGCCAATGGGAGTAGCAAGGGAATTTTCTGTGAGTCTGCAGAGAATGCCTGCTTAATGGTAGGTACTTGTATTTATAAAAACAAAACACTAAGCTGAAAGTTTTAAGAGTCAGTCAGAGCATCCTTGTTGTCTCTAGCCCTGAGGGTGGGCCATGAACACGTCCAGTTAGGTTCTCATCCATTCCTATGGGATCTCACATGTCTGTAGGCCCGGTGTCCAGACTTCTGGAGAAAGAGAGAAGAAACTGCAACACCTCCAGCCACTGGAGGGAGTAAGGGCAGGAAGGGTAGCAGCCAAGTAAATACATCAACCTGCTCTCTGCTGCGTGGTGCAACTCTGGGCTGTGCATTGCAACAGCCCAGGCACAATCCCCTTTTATGTGATATTTAATAATATACATCTCTGTGTAGCAACTTTCCAACTAAGGTATTACTGCAAGGAAAGCTGAATGCAATGATCCCGTTTCCCCGCAGTTTTGTTTTTTACCAGCTGAGTGCAAACAGCATTGTTGCTATTACTGAATTTAAATTAGACCAGAATTCACACCTCGGTACAGCATTAGTTTAAAGTCTATTTTCTGTCTTAATGGACCCTTTCACGCACAAAACCCTCCAATATATTTCTTTTGAAAAGGAGCTGTTCCAATATGTTTCCAAGTGAAGGAAACAGCTGTTCACTTTCCCAGCTTATGTTCAGACCTGTTATTGGCTTTGAAATTTTTTAAGCGCACAGTCAGGAGAGGCGTACATGTAAACTGTTGTAAAAGTGGCATGCAATGCCATTACAAGACCAGAAAAGCTTCAGTCCAGAGCAGAATGCTAACTGCAGCAACATCGTGTTTGCAAAGAAAAGGGAAGATTGAGGAGGACGCTGCACAGTCTCAGCAACAGGAAAATCTTAAGACATTGTCTCTAGGTCTGTCAACATCCTTCACTCCCTGCCTGCCGCCCAGCCCAGAGGCAGGACAGGGGGTGCAGACAGAGCATGGTGCGCTCCGAGGTCCCCCAGGTCACGCAAATGATGATAACACCGTGGCAGGCCCAGCATCTGAGCTGGGTGGTTGGATGGATCAGCAGAACCTTCCTCCTTTAATTCCTGCAATAAGCATAGTGCCAGTACCTGTAATGCTCTGTGTCATACTCTCCACAACTCTGCTGACTGCAGTAGCAGCTGTGCTTCCACATACAGGATCAAAATGAGCCAAATATTGGGTCATTTCCCCCTTTCCTCAGTTTTACAGATGCGTTAAGTGGAAAAAAAATGCTGTGACCAGAAGAAGCGGCTCATATGTCTGCAGATTCCTCTTCTACATGTAAGATCAAGTATTGCAAAAACATATCATGAGACTAACTTAAGTATCTTTAAATGTCAGGTCTCAAGCTGCAGCTGCACGGTCGGGGCTCAGCCTGTAAAGACTGAACTGTTTCATTAGTTCTCCTCCCGAAGCATCTAAATAGGCCAGTTCTAACAGCTAACATCAAACCTCCCATTCCTAGGCAAACTAACAAAAAATCCACGCTTCCCAGATGAAACTGACCTAACCTTCTGGAGTCTTGTACAATCTGGAGTCAGACCAGGACATGCAAGAAATCACTTAGATGGCACAGAGGATTTTATCTTACCATTGATGAGCATAGGACCCATATTCATACTCCATTCATAACAGTATTTTATAGCACAGCTATATCACTGTCATCACAGTGGTTCAGGGAGTATCAGGCCATGCATGAAGAGGTCTTTTGAAACAAAATCCTTAAATCCTATCCCTTAAGCACTGTAACATCTCTCCATCAGTGTGATTTACCACTACCAACACCTCCTTCTCCCTCCTGCTCCATCCGCAGACCTATCACCTCAAATTCATATTCCCAGTCATTACCTCCTAGGCACACCATGGCTAGGACAAGCAAATCCAGTTACTGTTAAAAGGGCAAAACCTCTGCTCTTAGGCACAAGTACTTTGCCTCTAATGAGGATGAAGACAGTTTCTGCAAGAGACGGGGCTTTCTTGAGGAATGATGCAAGGCTACAGAAGGTATATCTCAGGTTAGAAGGGGCCCCACAAATCTCATCAGTTTTTGGTTCAAGTGCAGAGCTCTTGTATCTTAAAGCCTGCAGCACTTAAAGCCACAAGGAACGATCCGACCCGCCAGGGCAGCGGCAGGGCCGCATCTGAGGTAGCACTGCCCAGGCATCACCTCTGCTTATGTTGTACATTAATGTTTTTTTCTCTGATGAGAAACCTTACTATATGCAGGATCAATGTTCCCTCCCTTGTATAAGAACTTTATATTAGGAAAGGTGCACAGCATTGCCATCTTGCTTTATTTTGTAAAATGTTTGCACTTGCACTTTGTGCATGTGAGAAGATTCTCAGAGAAATGCAGGGGGACTGATCACACCTTGCAGCCCATACTGCATTGCACAGCTGGCACATAAACACTCACGGTGTCTAAGGCGATCAGGGAACTTACTTACTGAGCAGGCTGCAAACTACTGACTGATTCAGAGAAGATAAGTGGGGTGTTCCTATTTACCCTTCCTATGCGTAATGCAACAGCAAGCAACGTTCAAAGAAAACAGGTATGCCACAAATACAAGGGAAACACTTTCTTACAAAACCCGTAATTATAGCCTGTCACAAGGTAACTTAAAGACCCTGACTCAGCAGGTTTCAAGCAAGAATTAGGGGACTGGCTGGCTAAGGGGGGTATTAGCCAAGAGAGAAATAGAGAAGGAGGGCTAAATTCACTGGAACCAAGACATAAGGCAATCATGAGCCACTCAGAGGTCCAACTGGAAATTTATTTGAGCATTGCTCTACACTCTGCATATGCTTTAATCTTTTGTTGGACCAGAACAGCCATCCCTAGCTAGATGCACGACAACCATAACTGTATTCCACCCAGAGAATGGCTGGGTTACCTGTGGCGTCTTTCTCTATCTCTTCTTTCCCCTCTCTCTTTTATTTTCCTCCCTTCGAGAAGCTGTTCTAAGCAGCTCTATACACCCTCAAACACGTCACATCATTTGGCTTTTGCAAGCTGTGCAATTACACAGAAGAGGTACAAAGTGGCAGGGGGTAAGAACTTTGAGCTCCCAAGAAAGAGGTCAGCTCCCAAATAAACCCTCCCAAAGGGGATCAAGCGCAGGCTGAGCCCAATGCACTAAATTCAAGTTCTCAGTTGTTACCATGAACGCATCCCTCAAGGAGCTCTAC
Organism: Crypturellus soui; assembly: GCA_032275445.1. Lineage (NCBI taxonomy): Eukaryota > Metazoa > Chordata > Aves > Tinamiformes > Tinamidae > Crypturellus > Crypturellus soui. The sequence continues at coordinate 1,513,607 of JAUBNY010000943.1, forward strand.
ACCATCCTGGACCCCGTGGGGAAACCTTGTCCTCTGGTCAGCGCAGGCCTCTCCTGGGGCTCACATAATACCCATAAAATCCTATAGAGCCCATAAAACAAGAGAATGTTCCCTCAGCGTCTAGCCAAGAAAACTGGGCTCTGACTCACTTTACACAAGCTAACCAGAGTTAAACTCACCATAGTTAAACTGATAGGAAGCCTGCAAGGAAGCAGGACTGTAGCCTTCCTCCACAGCGGCTGTTCCATGAACTCACAGAGTATTAGAAGTGTTGAAAGTTATGAACAGAGCTACAGCTAGGAAAGAAAATAAGGAGGAAGGCCAAACAGAAAGCAGAAGCATGCTAGGAAATGCACATAAGGACAAAATCTAGAATTAGACCTTTGTTTCCACTACCTTACAGCAATGGGGAAAGAGAGAACTGATACAGAAATACAAACAGACGTAATAATACATATGTATGTACATATGTACACAAGATATGTGTATGCATATGTAGCATTAAATTCAAATTTAAATTGAGTAGCACAGGAAAGGTTTGGGGGAGTGAAGTCAAGCACTGATGGATCACCAGGGAATAAATGCAGAAGACCTGCTACATCCTGCTGCTGTCAGCTAGTTGTCTAGTTGATAGTTGTCTTGCTGGTAAAAATTGATGCTTCTGCTTGTCAATTAGTGAATCTTACAGCATTCGGTAAATACAAATTAATGGCTGGTGAAGCTGTAGAGTACCCAGAAGTATGCAAACCCCTACACAAGACACATGATAAACATTTGCATCCATGCTCCAGACATAGGTTACCTGTTTGGGTAAATGATGTAGCACATTGACACTGAGCTTGTGCTAGGGCACTTCTTTAACATAGGTAAAAATAAAGAGCACCTACAGGGCCAGCGAGGCAAACTGATGGCGTGACTGTTTCTCTGATGGCTTTTACTACATGGAATACTATAACACAGAAATGTTGTATTTCTTTTGAGAGGTTGTAACCATTTCAAATACTGACTGCTTGCAAGGTGAAGCCCAAGGAAAAGCTAATTATAGGTAAATTAAAACCTGCTTTTAGGATTCTTTTGGGAGGAAAAAAAGGCACTAAATCAATTATAATTCTAGCTTGACAGACTCACACCACTTAAATGCAGTGCCAGAGCCCCACTCCATGCACTTCTCTGAATACACCTTCCTTTGGGAGCGGCGAGTCCAGATTTGCCACAAGCAGAAGAAAACAAGACCCACAGCACCTCACTTCACCCCTTCTCCTTCGCATTCTGACCCAGGAGGAATCCGGGCTCCGGGACTCTGCTCCTGGGAGTTGAGAACGGAGGAGCCAGGAATCAGCAGCGCAGCCCCAGGCTGGTCCCTTCCTCCTGTGCCTGCCCTTCCAGCCAGGAGAACGCGATGACCCCATCCCTGTTACCTCTGCCTCCTGCAAAAAGAAATGCTTGAGCATTTTCACTGTCAGGAACTCACAAGGCGCATCACGAGCTCTAGGCTTTTGCAGGTCTGTTTTCCAAGTTGCTAGCTCCATAATGCAAGTCAAAAAAAAAAAAAAAAAAACAGCACTCTGAAAGGGGGTTCTCCCTTCCTAACTGCTGCTTGTATTCAGAGAAAATGGATGAGGGCAATGTATCCATCCAGCTGCAGTACACACTGCAGCTGCTTATCCTCATTTATTACAGAGTATTTTCTGCCCCTGGCTGCAGAGATAGCTGTCTCGAAGGTTTCTCTATTCATAACGCCAGGCAGCTGCTCACAATTCAATCACTATACAGAAATGAATGAAGCAATTAGGAAGAGGAGCAGATTCCATCTGCAGGCTCTCAGGCTTCAGGTGGAAGAGCAAAGTAGTGGCTAGGGAGCGGTCCAGCTAAGAGCTTTCACTCACGAACCACAGGCAGTAATCACAACTGTTCTAACTGATAGCAGGGCTCTGCTGGGCCTTTCGTAACACGGAGATTCAGGCAGCCATCCCTAAAAGGGTTCAGAAAAGACCAGGGGTGCTGGTAACATCAGGTGCAGTCCGAGCATCCCCAGCATCTTGGCTGCAGCTCCCACTCTACAGGCTGTGTGAATAACTTTCATTACATTGGCACTTCCAGAAAATAAAAAGCCAACCATCTTGCCTCTAAATCAACATATTTCTTTCAATCTTCAGAGAAACATTTGTTTAAATTAAAAATCCTAAAATAGAAAAACTGAAAAAAAAACTAAAGAGATCTAATACTGAATAGGAAAAATGTGAAAGTATATCAGAAAGAGCAAAAATCCATGTTTTGACATCACAGAATCACACAGAACAGCTGAGGTTGGAAGGGACCTCTGGAGATCATCTAGACCAACCCTGGCTTGTTTTGTGATTTATCTTTTTTGTTTTAGTGCAGATTATTTGCAAAACTATGCTGGATAACAGCAATAACAATTTCTCTGTCTGCATTTTTTGTAATTAAAAAGATAGCTAAAAAAAATTCTTAAATCATTCTCTTATGTCAAAAATTGGTAAAATGTAGTAGCGGTCTCCAAGACAAAGTCTAGAAAGAAGCGATGTTCTGCCTGCCTACCAAGCTTTCATGCTACTTCAGCTCTATACTATCTGATTTTTACTACACTCTGCCCTAAACAGACTGGCTAAAGCAACTGCACACTGTTACAGAAGTAGCAATGTAACTTCAGGTCAGGTTTGTAACTCTCCCACATTACTTAATTTGTATTATTTATACTTCCTGCAACATTGAACATCTAATATTCTGTGGAAATAACAGTCACAATCAGTGTATATACTTACACAGCCTTAAGTGTATATATGTAAATTTTCACTGTTTTAATTTGATTACTACAAAACTGGATCTTCTGAGCTGCTGTGTTGTCTGAGTGCTGCGCAGACAAATAAATCTGTGGGGTTCACCTGCTCAACTGCAAATCTGGGAGAGCAGATGTTGCCTCCTACCTAGCCTAACATCTCCTCCCTGTATGAAAGTAGTCCTTTAGGAGTGAAAAAATGAGCAGGGAAAATTCCACCTTCCCCATTTCGCACAAGCTCATAGCCCTGGAAAAGAAAACAGGAGTTGTTGGTGCTGCTTGTTGGAGGAGATACAAAACAGTCAGATATTAATCTACAGAGTCTGCACACTATACGGAATGTGGTAGTCCAAAAGCAAATTTCTGCTTAAAGAGCCCTCCTGCAAGCATGCAAGTTAACTTACTGGGAACCACATTTGTTCCCAATCCACTTGCAATCCTTCAGAATAAAGGCAAGTTTAAAGTACCACTCATATTGATTATAGCACATGAGAAACCATATACCCATGCTGTGGTGTCGTACATTATTTCCAGACAATGGCTTGGCATTTTCAAACAATATCTAGGAATATTTTATGTCAGGTACCAAAAATCAGTGCTATTCAGCTTAATTTCCTGTAGCATTTTTGAATTGAATTATAGCTTTTGAATTGGATTTGCAGAAGAAAAAAAGAAAAAGCAGCAAAGAACTTGTGCTCTTTTCAGGTAACAGTACTACACAAGACTCATCTTGCCCAGTGTTTGTCAGGGCATCCGAGCTCCCTCCACAGTCAGCGCAAGGTGCAAGGAAGCGCCAAGAGGGCTGAATGCCTCCTGGAGGGAGTGCTGCAGGATGGTCACTGGGACAACGGGATGCCCCAGCATTTGGGTCAGCGCCGCAGGCTCCACCAGCTCCGCTCGCAGCGGCACCGTTCAGGCAAGGGGTTGCCAGTCTGAAGCTTTTTAGCAGCCAACAGCACTGCAGGGGACCCCGACCTGTGTGTAACCCAGCAGTAATTCCCTCCGCAGAGGCAGAGCTGATCAAAAGTGATGTTCAAGAGCTCCAGGTAGAGAAAGGTACCTGGAAATTGCTGGGTTGGTAGCTGGGGTAGCTGGTCTGGGGCTGCCGGGGCTGCTGCACTGCCAGTGTCCCCCCGCTCTGACCGATGACCCTCGTGAGCTTCGCTTTTCTTTGAGATTGCAGTGCTGGCAAGGGTTAAACTGGAATTAAACAGCCTACAGCAAAGGACAGCTTTCCTTTGGCAAAGGAGAGAAGCTCACAGGCCTGTGCTGCATCTCTGTTTAGAGGCATGTTTCCACTTTATTAAGATCCTAATGATTTACATATGGAGGACTTAAGTCTCTGAGAGAGCCTAACGTTTTATTGCTGCTCCTCACACTACTATTTCGGTTTCCATAAGCTGCATGTACACAGAGTAATAGCAAATCCCAGTTTTGATAACTCAACAACACCAAATCTTTTTTTGCACAGAGGGTTTTGCAACTCCCTTCACTCTGCAGTAGTAACAAATTACAGACTTTCACCTTCCTCTTGTCCTGCACAGTAAATCTTGCCAGCAACCCATATAATCAGTCACCTCTTGAATCTTCTATCAGCAGAACAGATCAGAAGACCATGAACACCGACAGCCTTTCTCGCTGAGAAGAAGATACTAGACCCCTTGATCACTGAAAAATCAGCCCCAGCCCCTCCAGAAGCCTCTCTTCTATTTGGCAAATAACTCGTGTATGGCTATTAGAAACAGTCTGCTTGGGAACTAAGCTGTTACCAAATAGCTATTCCTTTAAAGTAACAGGCACATTACTCAAGGTACACTTCTACGCACAAGTGAAAAACCTTCGGATATTACCATTTTAACCTTCACTCTTTTCATCCGCCCCTCACCTAGCAAACACTTGTGCAGGGCAAAGACAATCAAGAAAAACAGTGAGAGCTCAGAAACTACTTTTGACCAAGACAGGTGTAACTGTCAGGCCTAAGAAGTACCTGGTTAAAAGTTCTGTTCAACCAATCTGAGAAAGGAAACATGTCATTGCACAAAAATGACTTGGACACCCTTCCTCCAACCTTTCCGATGCATTGTTGATGCATGTCTAGTGTCTCTCTGTTTAAATTTGCCTGTCATACTATTAAGAGCTCATCTACCACAGGTTATTTGAGATTATACGGAAGTCTGCAATTCCCCAGCGCTTCATTCCATTTCTTCATTGCAATTCTGCTCTTATAGCTTGTGCTGCACTAAATGCAAGTGCTTTGCTCATGAAAGTGAGAAGCTGCCAGGTACACCTGTATGGCTCACAAACCCTCTGGACCTTCCCATTTAGGAGGAGCTCTCACAAACCACCCGCGATCCCTAATGGGAAGCCAAGACCTGGAGCAACTGGGACACACGGGAGCTGGCAGAAGGGTGAATATGCTGCTTTGGGAGGTGGTTTTTGTCAGCTGGCAATGCAGGGCTCAGCCTGCAGGAAAGGGAAGAAGGTCCAGTCGCAGTCCCGAAAGCAACCCAGCCAGCAGCAGAGCGCAGAGAGGGCAGAGCTATCTAAATAAATTCATAACGTGTCTGCCCACAATAATCAATGCACTACAACTTTCCCGAGGAACATAAAATATGTATCAGCTTCTATCCACTGCCTCTCTTACACTAATCTCTGTCAGTCCTTCCTGAAGGATATTCTACTTGTTCTCTGAGTAAATACAATTTAAAGTTCCAAATACATAGACAAAAGCCAGAAACTCCCTTAAAGCACATCCCTACACTTTAACTCTATATTATTCTATTTTTCCACTTTGGTGTTGCCAATCTGAGAAGGCTGGAGCTCTCAACCCTTGCAAAAGCTTTTTGGTGCCAGGCCAGGCACAGCCGGCAGGAACCAGTTCTTCATCCACATGGCCCAGACCAGGCCAGTTTGGGACCGGTTACACCACAGTGAGGAGTGCCAAGGCACATTGCCTTTTCCCAAGATAAGGGTTCCTGGAAAATTCAAGCAGGGAGTAGGCAGTACTCTCTCTGCTCAGGGTTTCTGAAATACAGAGCATTCACTTTAAAATACTACCACAGGGCAACATTGTGCTTGTCACAAAGCAGAAGTTAAGTGAAATGGTAAGAACTGAACGCGACTCTGTGAAAGGAAGCAGGCATGACAGATGTAGGGGAACTGGAGAGATCCCACCGCATTATATTTCTTCCCCCATGTAAAAGCACCTGTGCAAATGCATTGAAGGAACCAGGCTCCTCATTCATCATTTTGGTAAAGAAAAAGCGAATAGAAACTGAGAAAAGTAAGAGCACCGGAGCAGAAGCTGGAAATGATGGAAGAGGAGAATGGACACAGGAATCAGTGAGGTGCTTCCGTGTAGGCAGCATTAAAACAAAATGCAAAGAGAGCAGCGAAGCAGGTACTTTGTCTGCCATGCCACTCCTCTAACCCTGGAAGGTCTCTGAGGCAAAACCAGTGTCTATATTTTGCTTTTAAAATCAGGATATAATGGATTTCAGGAAACCAGCAACATTACCTCCTAACAGCAGGAACAACAGGAACACTTTTCTGTCCTCTAGGCAAAAATGTCTTTGAGAAAAGACTTCCTCTCTTCTCTCCCTGATAAAAGATCTCTGTTTGCTTAATATACTCCTGATCCTCACAGCAATGCAAATTTGGTTGCTTCTACTAACAGCTTTGCAGAAATAAGTAGTTAGTTCCTTCTGTTTTCCTCTCTACTCATTACAAATCAAGTCAGTTGATAGGTCTCTGGGGGAGGTAGAAGAGACAATGTTCCCAGGAAGCTGGGGAAGGAGAGAAGTCCTGATGAGCTTTGCTAAACTTTTCTTTCTCTTTTTTTTATTTTTATTTTTTGTAAACTATCTGGCTGAAGAAAACTCTCATCTCCAGTTGATTATTTCATGCTGCTAGCTGGGAAAGTTAATTTATTTATGTATTAGTACATATTGCTGCTAGCTGGTTATTTTAATTGCAAATTTATGTATTGACAGTGATCTCAGAGCTTCTGTAGCATTACTTTTTATTGGTGTTAACTCTAGATAAGTCGATTCTATCAAGTTTGTCTGTTTTTCCATCCAATTTTCTGACTTGCATTTCCCTGCACTGGGCCATGCAAAAGACAGCAGCAGATGTATGTAGAGAGCAGATTAACGTAAGAGAGGGTGGAAGTTTCCTGATAGAAAGGAAGGCAGGAAAAACTGCATAGTTCTATAGAAAAGCTGCAACTTCCAGCTGAATACCATTCTCCACTTGCCCAAACAGGGCTTTGGTGATTGCATCTCTACCAAGCTCCTTACAGAAGCTCTTCTGTGAGGCCTAGCTGCAAATCCACACTTCTAGTCACCTCTTCCCAAGTCGAAGTCTTCACAGCTCAAGTTGTGTGATCAGTAACAACATTTAATTTATAGACCTACCTCCTGCACTTTGCTTTAAGATCCTTCCTTTGCAAGTTCTTTAGGATGCTTTGTCCAAGAAGAATCGTACAGGCACAACCAGTTCAATGTTTAAACAGAGTCCGATTGCCTGCTCCATCCTGCCAGCAGCTACAACCCTCAGGTTTATCTATGTTTCAAGCGAGTACGAAGCCGTATGTACATGAGTAGCAAGGACAACATTATTACCTGCAAAGACAGCGAAAAAAAAAGAAGTATAAAATGTCAGCTGAAAAGTAGTGACTATAGAAGATTTGTATGTTAAGCCACAGAAGCCATTATTTTTATAATAAACATATATATTATGCTTACTCACACAGTATTTCTAAACACGGAGAAGATGGAAAAAAAATGTAAAAAGATAAATCATGTCAAAGCATCCTAGTTTCCTCTGCAACTGGCTAACAAAACTTGTGGAGAGGAAAAAAAGCATCAGATATCATGAGCGTGCCAAAAGCCTTACTGAAATGAAGACTCACACAGCATTTCCAGCTGCAGAAGTGTAGAAGATACTGGACCTACAAGGCTGCTAAGAGGAGCTTTCATCCTGAGACACACCAAGAGAAGGGAGGCGACACGCAGGGCCCCAGTGGGTAAGCTCAGCTGGACCCACACGGGAGCCTTGCAGGGCCAGCTACCGGCAGACAGGACCTGTTGCAGCAGAGGCCAAGAGCCTTCTTGCTGCCCGCCGGAGCCTCCGTTCACAGCGTGGTGGTAGCCAGACGCCAGTGACCGGGATCCAGCACAAACCTGCTCCTTGATCCTCTGCAGCCACGAGGCCACAGGGGAGAGCTCCTTCCCTGAGCTGGCTCGATCCAGCCCCACGGTCCTTCGATTTCACATCTCCAAGGCCCTCCTCATTCCTCAGCATAAAATCAGCTCCTTATTGAGGCAAAATCAGAAATTTCAGCTACTGTTATCATATGTTTAGTCCTAGCGATACTTTTTGAAACTTTGTTTAGATAGGATGGCCTTCATGGCAAATTCATGCATATATGAGTACTTTATACAGTCTATGATATCTTGTATATGGTAAAAAAATGGAAATTTTTTTGTGGTACAACTACACCTCGGTGTTTAAAGGCTATAAAAAAATCTGAGGAACTATAAACTATGCTATTCATATGTACAACAAACAAATACCACATTATTTTCCCTTGAGGTACAAGGGAAAATACATCCACCGTGGTTTTAGATGTTTGTATGTTTCAATATTTATATGTTTCAAAGACCAAAAAAACTCTCCTTCTCTCCATCCAGAATTGAACCAAAGGATTTGCATACTAACCTCATGCTCATCAGCCCTTCAGTTCATACAGATTTATAAACTTCCTCATCTCTGTGGAGCAGAAATTTGTGCTGCGTTCTCCTGTTTGGTAGGATTCTCCAAAGAGAGTTTTTGGTACTGCAGATCCACACACCCTCTAATATTCAGATTGCCCTTGGAACCAGCAGCCCTGACATAGCTTGATGGACCTAGTGGTGTGAATTCAGAGGGCAGAAAGAGTGTCCGAATTCTGGCTTAACATTTGGCGCTTCCTAGATGCATCAAACACACTGCTGCATGACAGTAGCTGACTGGGGTCGACAGCTGAAAATTGTATCAATAATATTAATATCAATTATATGAATTGATAGAAAAAAAAACATAGGAACATGGCTATTACAGAGATGACTGCATAATATTTGGGCTGTCAACTTTTCCTTGCCTGGAAAGTAAACATGCTAGAAGCCTCCTGTCAAACAATGCTGCACCACACAAAGGCATGCAGGTCAATCATGGTCTGCACACATCAGTCCAAAAGGAAAAGGTCTTTTATTAACAGCAGTGAAACCTGCCTAGGCCTGTGGGCAAACTCCTTCACATGTCAGGCAAGCCGTATCACTGCTCAGCAGCAAGACAGAGCACAAGGACATCCATATCTTCAGCAGAGATTAGGATTTATTCGTACTCTATCATTTGCGGCATGGAACGGCTCCTTTAAATAAGTATTTTTCTTTGTATGATGTGATTTGGAAACTCCAGTTTCTTCACAGCTGTCCTTTAATACTTGAGGCAGAGACACCTGCACATAGCATTTTGTCACACTGCAGGTCTCTGAGCATTGCTCCTTTTCTAATTTTTCAGACAGAGATCTGATGAGTCTTGACTTGCTGACAGAGTTATACAAAACTTATCTCCCTTGCCATCCGGTGCCCTGCAGTTTATGTTCCAGAAATTAGCTTCTTTGTGACTCATCTGCTGCATCTCTTGGTTCCTATCCTACTGATATTTCCTGGGAAACCTCAAACACTAAATAGTCACTGTTTGACTTCTCATACCTTTCTGTAGCCTTAATATAAACTTCAGCTAAAGCCTTTTTAGCACCTCCTATCACCCAGACCAAACATACTGCATCAACCCGGACTGACTGCACCAGGAGAGCTCCCATTCCCTGCCACCCTCCTACCTCGTGTTTCACTGTTAGCTGCGTGTGTACACAGAAACTATCAGAAATCAGGGCTGGGCGGTTCTGTCAGAGCCTCCCCAGCGCTCAATTCCTAGCTTTGAGCAACAGCTAACATGTTTCTAAAATATTTTGCCTTCATCTAACTTTCCTGAAGAGCCCTCAACCATCAGCTGACAGACACTCAAGATCTGTGGGACCAACAACCTTTGGACTTGCATGTTTGTTCTCAACAAAAATTTCAAGATCTTCTTGGCTTCTCTGAGCCCTACACATTGGCACTAAGCAATTTCTTTGTGCCGAGCAATGGCATATGGCTTGACCCTTTTTGTTTTTTGAAATTCACCTTTGGTTAACTCTTCCTGGGCTACTTGGACTACTGTGAGAATTTCAGATATCTAATCTAAGCCAATAAGCCACAGAAAGGCTGGTGGCTAACACACTGAGCCAAAAAATAGCATGTGCAACACAAGTTATCACTCAGAAACTCCAGACAATCATAAGTCGGGGGGGGGGGAGGGGGGAAATGATGATGTTGATTTACGGAGCAGATGTTTATAACAATTCAAGGGGACACATCCGCAGATGGGACACACTGGAGTAGTTAACCTGAAAAGCCCTATTACATAAAACTTCAAGGAAAACTTCCTTTAAAGCTTCCCCTCCAAGAGCTTTCCTCTGGGACTAGTCAGGTTCACCATGAAAAGAAACCTAAACTGCCCATTTCTCTTCCCGAGGAAAGTAAGTTTTCTTTCGTGATGCTTTGCTACTCTCATTTCCCCATGAGAAAAAAAAAAAGAAAAAAAAGAAAAAAAATGCCCTCTTCCTGTACTGAAGAAGAGAGTAGGTGTTCTTGGCGCTCTGAAGGAAGCAACAGACTAACGCTACGATTTTAGCAATTTCCTGAGAAGTGACAAAACACCAGAAACTCCCGCCGCGGCCGCGGCAAAGTCGGTTTGTTGCAAAACCCCGCGCCGCGCCGCCGCCCGTGCCCGCCGCCGCCCGTGCCCGCCGCCGCCCGGCGAGA
>JAUBNY010000943.1:1524410-1540732 GCA_032275445.1 Crypturellus soui
CGTCCCGCCCGCCCGCGCGGTGCGGGGGCCGCTGAGCGCGGCGGCTCCGCGGGCGGCCCCCGCCGCAGCCCCGCGCCGCGCAGGGCGCGCTCCGCTCCGCTCCGCTCCGCCGGGCTCGGCTCCCGGCTCCCGAAGCCCGCGCGGGCTCCCTCCTGGGCACGCACCCCGCTGCACGGCCCGCAGGGTCATCACCCGCTGTAGCAGTGTTGGTGGGAGCTGCACAACTTTCTGCAGCGACACAGCCAGAAACCGTGGCCGGGCGCCCTCCCGCTGCGCGTGAAAAGAAGGAAGAATTCACTCCTCTTGTCACCATCCCCATCGCCTCGTTGCCGGGAGCAGGCGACTTTTAAGTCTTAATCTGCTCTATTAGGCCCAAGGAACACTGTTTAAAGTTTCTGTATATGTAAACGACTTTTACTTACAATGTCTAAAAAAATCTGTTTTTTTCCCCCGGATATTTTAAGGATATTATTTCCACATATAAAATTTGTTACATATATGCTTAGACCAAAACAGCACTAATACTATAAAAAAAAAAAAAGAAAAGAAAAAGAAAGAAAAGAAAAAGAAAGAGAAAAAGAAAAAAAGAAAGAGAAAAGAAAGAGGTCAGAAACCTAAACATTTAAATTCCGGACAGTCTGTATGATTTCCTACCTGACTGGTTATTTGAGGACTGGTGACCAGAAAAAAAAAGCCTAGACCCCACTATGTACATTGTTCATTCTCTTAATTATTTGAATAAGTGTTTTTCCCCAATTAACATAAAGGTCTGAAAAAAAAAAAACCCTTCATTTCCTTACCCTAATTATAAAATACTTACCAACTTGTTTCAAGAATTTATTCCAACTCCCATAGCAACATTATTCTGCTATTTCTTTTGCCTCTTCCCCCTCCCCATTTTCAGTAGTATTTTCGTAGACAGCACCACGAAAAAGCCAACAGGGATTTGCATCTTACAGCACTTTGGAAAGATATTTAAAGCTGGCCTTTATTCCTCCGTTTCTCTTACCTTATCTATTCTTCCTAAATAATGCAGCTTTGCTCGGCAAGAAGGTGCAACGTTTTGTGCTGATCCCCTCTGCCTGGCGTGACTGTAGCACCATCCACACCTCTGGCTTTGTTCCAGTGCCTCCTTCCCCCTGGTGCCTCCTTCCTCATGCCATTTCATAACCTATGGCCTCTGTTATGCAGGAGGTCAGATTATCACATTGGTCCCTTCTGGCCTTAAAACCTACAACTCTGTGTCCTATTGTCTGCCTCCCAGCTGCTTATCTTCCTCCTCACTCGCAAGCTTTTGTTTTGTGCTTTGCATTCTCTCTCAATGGTACTAATCTTCCCGCTGATTTTTTTTTTTTACTCCATCTTGGTGGTAAAAAAACAATAGAAATATGAATCTGAAATCATGGCTTTTGTTCCCTACATCATCTCTTTCTCCTCTGATTCTCTACCTGGATACTAGCAGCTGACAATGCCAGCTTTTTGTATTCTTTGCATTGCATGTCCTGTTCTCCTGTATTCTGCTCTGCACAAAACACACACTAACTAGCCTAGTTGTAGAGAAGCGGTCACTAAATAAGAGAACTGACTATGAGGGGAATGTGAGGAGCTGGGAGGACTAACCACTGCTGTTGGCTGCATGTGAGCGAGGTGATATTGCTCTGCTGTACTTAGGTTCAACGCTAGTTGCTTTTTTTGGACCTATAATAACAGTTTATTTTTTATGCAAAAGGACACTTAGCGCAAATTTAAACAGAGAAAACAAAACACTCTATTCATGATGGTTCTTGTCATGTCTTAACAGGCCTTTACGTTAAAAATAAAGATTCAAGGAGATAGAATTTGGAAAATTCATTATTACAAGAAGATTTAGCAGGTAGAACCCTACATTTGTTAGTCATATTAAAACAGATGATGTTGTCAAGCTAACACCCTTAAGACGTTTACATAAATATTAGGAAAAAGTTATAACTTACTTTTGCAGTGGTGCCAGTATGCGACAGCAGCTTTCATGTAACCCTTTGCCTTTTTACCTCTTCACCCATCTTGAATCAATTAGATTTTTTTGACACTGCATCTCATTATTGCCTTAGGTCACATAATCATGTTTATACAATGAACTAAAAATATTACTATCAAGTCCTTCCAACTTTTACATATTAATTTTATTAAACATAACAAAGAAAAAAATGTCAGACAAACTCATGAATAATTTGGTAGTAATTTTAACAGTCAAAAACATTTCACTTTTAATGAGGAACTGACACCCTCTTCTACTGATGTTTTGTACTACTTAAATGAACAGTTCTTTTAAACCAATGTACCTTTAGGGTTTTTTTTTGCTGCAGTAGCTGTGAGAAGGTTCCATTTTCTTTCTGTGTGGAACCTTTACTACCCACCTATCACTCAGTAGCCTTTTACTTTTTTGGCTTCTTGGCAGTTTGCATCACCCTTGCAATCCCACATAGTAATGTTTGCTGAGGCATCCTAGGGCACAGTATTAACACTCTGCCCATCAGAACCCTGTCTCTCTTTCTTAAACCTTCTTCTACCAAAGACACTAATAAAATCCCTGCAGAACAGCTCGTGCCACTCCAGATAGCTAGCTGAGCTTGTTATATATTGACAGGAGAGATTCCTCATCCCATTCACTGGAGTTGGGAGAGGTAGGTGTGATTATTACATCTCTCCTTATATTCTAGATAACGGAAGAATGAGAACGCAGTTGGAATGGAGACAATTCAGTCAAATGTGTATAAATATGTTACAGAGGCAGCTTCATATATCATAAAATTAAAACAAATAGAAATCCTCCAGAGATCAGAGTATCTAAGATGCTTTTAGATTGAAAAATTAATTTACCAGAAATGAGCTCATTGTATTTCCTGCCATATGCTAGCACATTTTCCATTTTCTGCCTATCAGATGTATTTGGTTGGAACATCAGTGCAATTTCCCTGGGTGGTCCTTCTTTTAACCTCTCACAGCGTACACCTCACATGTCTGCACATAACCCTAGCATGGAAAGCAAAATTGCTTGCGATTTCCAAAGCTGCCCATCTTAATTTTTGCCTAACCTGGCAGCTTATGTTATTATACAAATATCTGAAGCTATTTCTGATAGCATATGCTCAGGCAGACTGCTTCTGAAGTTGTATGTGAAAAGTGACTGTCAGGGTTGATAACTATCTGCCTCCACGGAGCCACACTGAGCACGGCCAGTTAGGAAGCCATGGAAATCAGTGGAGTTTCATACAAAATTATCAGCATGCAATACAATTCTCAGTGAACATCAGTGTAAAACAGGTCCTTGTCTACATCTACATTTCATAATCCTACAGAACAAAATTCACTACTGACTGACCTTACCTGCTACAAAGTACCTTCCAGCTCCTCATCTATCTAAGGAGTCTTTCAGTTCACCCCACGTGCTAGCCAAATGATCTATCAAAATGATGGTAATAAAGCAATTAATTCTAAAAGTTCGAATGCTTACTCTTCAGTGATGATGAAGCAAAAAACCCTCAGTATGCAAGAACTCTTTAAAATCCAAAATCTTCACAGTCTTTGTAGAAATTCCAATATTTTTCCATTATATGACATGGTAGAAACTCATCTTTATGCACTATTACTATCTCATTGAACAGAAGAAAATGCATCGGATTTTCTAATGAGTTGAACCGGACAGGTGAGCCTGTTGAAAATGAAAGCAAATGATTAGCAAATGTTTAGAATGATTGCAAATGATTAGAAATGTTTTATTAAAATGATAGAAATATTTATTATCTAGACTAATAGCTTTTTAAAAGCAGGTAGGAACCCTGTAACAGCCATGTCACCTGTCGAACAGACACAACACTGCACTCGGACTTCACTGCAACAAGGGCAGTATTACACTTTTTTGGTACCCAGAGTGAGAAATCAATCCTTACAACCGCTTCCAACTATTGCCCCCCTGTGGAAATAGGTATAAAAATGTACTTCTTCAATATTGCTTGAATTTCACTTTCATCTCCATGAATGGGTAAGTTTAACCTACTTGTTAAAAACAAAGAAATGCCTCTCACCCTTCCTACAGTCCTGAGGGAACTGTATGAAGAGAGAGAAGCACACCTGAATACAAGAAACTGCAGGAGTTTGAGCAACAGGTATTTGCTATATTAAATATCTGTTGGACTGGACCAACTACTGTGATGCATAAATTAAAGCATTAGTTTAAAGCAGGAGAATCTGACCTTTGAGTTTTCATTTTCACAGTTAAAATTGGTAACAAAATAACATTAGGACAATCCAGCAGTAACAAATTCTACAGGATGTTTTCTCCATAACTGTACAGAATGCAAAAGCCCTTCAATTTTTCAGAGGTATTTGCTTTTGTGTGTCTTTCATCTCTAGGCCTTAATTTCCTTTTCGCAAAACATCAGCTAAGTAGCTAAGGTGCCACAACCATCCCAACAGAAAAACTGTCAATGAGGACAAAACTGCCATGTTTAGCAGCTGCTATTAAGAGAAGGAGGATGCATTTCATAAAAGGGATGACCTCTACATTTTCGAAAAAAACAAAACCAGTGTTCAGGTAACATTCAAGTATTTTCAGAGGCAACTAGATCAGCCAAGTTTAATCAAATTGCTAAAATGCAGATAAGACACGTTTGAAGCTACAGCAGTTGTTCATTTAGCTTGCACTTATTTCTTGCCTAAATGTGACATTGCAAAAGTTAGTCTTTTTTACTATCGTTTCTCAATTGTGTCACCTACACTGCTTTTAGAATTGAACACATGATGCTCATACACCTGGCAGCACTGATAGGTCCCAAATGAAAAAAAAAAAGTGTAACTTCTAGAGTTTCTTTAAGTCTAAAATCTGCATCCTCTTTTAAATCTAAATCTTATGCTCCATGGGGATTTGCCTGCTACTTCCTCATTTCAAGGATCTCACCACGCAAAGCAGCAGGGTGGGGAACTGGTGAATTATGACTGACAGCTCCGTGTTCAGAGTCACAAACAGGCAATCTTGTGCAACAGGATATACGTTGTTCCATGCCTGTACCATTCACGGTGAAATAATCCACCTTCAGTGAGAACAGGATTTCATCCAATATCTTAAGTCAGTTGAATCACACCGTTACATATAATATGTAATGGAACAAGAACCAGGAGGGAGACACAGTCTGATGTCTAGGGTATATCCAAGTGCCCCAGACTACCACAGACAGTCGTAGACAGATTGTCCAGTCCAAAGGAGATAATTGCAGTGCTCCTCACACAGTCTTCACTCTCAATGAGCAGCTGTTAGTCACACCATTGCAGTAAGAACTCACCTACCAGATCTACCAGAAGAAACGTGTATAGTATAAAGAGGAATGTTGGATGAGAAGCTACAGAAGTTAAAACAACATTGTCCTGCCTTCTTCCCCTCTTCAAAAAAAAAAAAAAAAAAAACAGAAACCAAAAAACAGATACTGGAAAGCAGTTTAGGGATTTTTTTCATATATGGACATGTTTATGGCATAAAATGAACTGAAAGGTTATCTTTAATGTAGAATCTGCCATAGTATACTTGGTGCCAAATCTCATGACAGGTGTCACTACAACCCCTTTTGATTTGTTGGAAAAAAATTCCTTTTCCTCCTGAAATGTCCATATGTTGTTTCTAAGCACAGGAATTTTTCTTGCCAAAATCTTAAGCTAATTTAACAACCTCTTTTGAGAAATCATATCTGGAGGAAAGACATTCCTTTACTTTTGGAAATGTTTTCTTTTGTAATAGTGCCTTTTCACATAAGAATTGTTCTAAATATATACAGATAAATAGATATATATCTTGCAAACATGGCATATGGCTGCTTTAATAATGACCTTGGGTCTAAGATACTGCAATTAATTGCAAAATGAAAAGCTCTTCATTATCACCAGATTTCAGGAAATGTTATGTTTACATATCACAAAGCCTTTGAGAAGTTTTGCAGAGCACATTAGATCAGTCAGCACAGACTGCGGAACTTGTAACCTCTTTAAATCAGCAGCTTTCAACTTGTTTCTAGGACTCAGGCTGTGAAATAAACAACTTCTGCTGAAAGAGCACTGGCATAAACTCTCTGCTGCCCAATCCTTAGTCCCCAACAGGTCTAAAGAATTTTAATCTTTGAGCCCTTTACCTACCAATCTACCTTACCAAATAATTCTAGTCCACATTTTCTAGAACTTTTTAAAGACTGAGTCCTCTGCCTTGACTCCAAGACTAATTCCTTACTTACAACTGATAGGAATTGGGAAGAAAAGTACCAACTGGTAGGAGGCGATGGCTACCTTCACTTGCTCATGGATATTATTTCTGCAAAAATAAAATAGCTGGATTCATTTCAGCAGGTAATTCCCTCTGTTTTTGTTTTGATGAGTTTTAAATTACTTTTCTTCTTCCTCTTATCTTGTTATTATTCTGTTTTCTTGAGTCTAGATAAAATGCTAGATTGAATAAATAATGATTCTTCATCTATGCAGTACAGCATTAGAGTTCTTTCCTACTATAAAAATTACAGAAGCAGTGCCATGAAGTAGAAAAGAACTGTATATCTACAAACAATTTTCTTCGTATTTTAACAGATCCAAATTGACCGTCTCTTTTACTCTCTGCTTTTGAAAATTAAAAATATGTCTAGATGGAAAAGGGATTTGCAAACATGATTAGAGATCAAGAATTCATGCCTTTTATTCTTAAAAAAAGTCTATTGTTCTTTTTAGAAGAGCTGTTATCTAATTCTTCCCCCAAAATTGACAGGGTAATGATTAACATATATCCAAATACCCATCTGGAAATATATGCAGACTTCTGTAAAAATCCATATTCAAGATTGAATTTATAAAGAAAATATAAGTACTTTAAAAATATAATGCCTACTGCCATTTTTCTACTCCAAATATTTTTATACAGGAAGCAACCTTAAATTTAAAAAGATGACTTTCAATAACAACAAACATATCCACTAGTATCCTCTGCTAAAAATGAGTAAGATTGTTTTAAAAGTATTATTGGGAGACTATTTTTTGTCATCACTTGCAGACTGCAAAAACTATACGTTTTTTCTTTTAAAATCTATTACTTTGAATTATTGTATACTAGCTTATGCAATGATTCACTTGGATAATCATTTCTATGTAAAAGAAAATTATTTTGAAACATTTTATAAACTCTAAATGTAATGTATCAAGTTAATGGATGAGACACAGTCCCAGGGCCAATCTTCTACAATTAAAAGAAGAGAACTTACTTTAAAATTCTTAGAGTTTATAAAACACTGAAGAAAAAACTGGAAAAACTAGACAGAAGAGAAAGCACAAATCAAATTACAGCTTAGGTCAGAACAGCTATTTAGTAGAAAAAACAATAACTTTTTTTTTTCCTCACACTGGCACAACCTACAGGACCTGTGACTCATTCAGTGGGTTTGATGGGCAGCCTTAGAGCAACTTCTAGAGTTTTCCCCCAGATTATTATTGAGGTATGATTTAAAAACTGAATTATCTTTTTGTTTAGAAGTTTTGTCCCAACTTTGTTAAAAGTCACTCTCGAAAGAAAAAACAGAAGTGCGCACAGAAGTGTCTGAGGGCTCACCAAGGTGAGCAGGATGAGCAGACAGTCTGTTACAGGCAGCCATTTGACGCAGCTGATGGTCAAATAAGTAGAGGAGTTTGGAAAGGACAAGTGTGTTGTTGGCATGAGCCTGTGCTTCAGTCATGGATGTGCAAAGTTCTTGGAAAATAGAGGCTTTGTAAATTCTGTGGGCAGAATTATTTGCATCTTTGTAAAGTACATAATTACCTAAAGCAAATGTCTGGAAGTTATAAATACTAGGAAATACCTTTAAGTATTTTGTCTACATATCTTTAAAAAGGGAGCACAGTACACATTCAAATACCATCAAAGATTCATTTTGAAGCCAGAACTCAAACAACAGCAGTACTTTGAAATGCCTATGAGAAGGGAAAATATCTAGGTACAGTACCACTTTGTTGATCTACCATCTCACTTTGTTTCCAAAGTACAGTATATAAACTAAATATAGCATATCTCCCTGTCTTTTACAGTCACATAAACAGGCACATGATGTAGTTAATAGAATATTCTGCTTAGGTTACACAGAAAAGTCATTTATCAGATGCTGGGGTTTTTTTTCTCAGTTATCTCTTATGTTATTATTGTTAGTATTATTGCTCATGATGTACTATTTCAATAATACCCAACCCTAAAATTTATTTATGCTTAGTCAAGCTCCTTTAAGTCATGATAATTGGATAATGCAGCAATTTTAATTTTGTAGTTCTTCGTCTGTGTCCTCATTTCTAAACTACCAAACTACATTCATTATCTTTCTCAGCTTTCCTCCAAAAACATGAGGGCAAGATACTAGGGTTTTCCAGTGAAAGAAGATTCTGAATTTTCATACTGCACTTATTAAAAGTGCACTTATGACATTATTTTAAGTCACTTCACTGAAATCTGAATGTGAAATTTCTGACACCAACATCTGCTCGGCAGATGACATCTGCTATTCAGCTGACATCTGCTCCTTAATCCTTGTTTATTCTTGGCCTTTTTTTGCTAAACATTAGGTCTCTATTACATGTGTCAGAAAACAGAGATAAATTCCAAGCTATGTAATCACAGTCTCTTCCGCATTCCTGCATATAAACAGCCTAGAAAAACTATTTTTTCTTCTTAATATTCTGTTCTCTCTCACATTTGAATAGAGTAATTACAGCTTCCTGGTAGCATGATTGTAGAAGAGACTAAAGGTCCACATTCAAAGAAACATATAAGTCTAAAGTTAATTTTAGTTAGAATTTAGATGTCTAACTCCAAAATAGCAGTCCTAAAAGCTTCTATTAAAAATCTACAATGCTCTCAGACTTCTCTATCTCATGGGCTCTTCTTTTTTTGCATTACTGTTACTCAGTTGCCTAAAATCCTGCTGCGTACAAACCTGGAGGCACCTGCGTCTCACCAGCACCGAAAAGTTGGTACCCTTCTCATACTGTTAGCAATCACAGAATAGGAACTCCTTCATACATCTTTCCTAGTGACCTTGATTTGGTTTGACATGCTTCTTAAACTGGACTATGTACAAAATTCCATGGTAGATGCTTCTTTCTAAAAGGAAAGATGACTAAAAATGCATGGCTAGAAGGGATCTAGAAGCTAAGAAAGAAGGACTACATTCTTTAACATTTTCTTTCAGATTCTCCATCCTCTTCATACAACAGTGACCACCATACTGAGCTAAGACATGGGAAGCTGGAGGGTTGTGTGGGCATCCTCCTCCTCTAAAAATGCTCAAATGACCAGGCTCCAGCCTTCTCTTTTAAAGATGCTCCAGGTTTCCAGAAAAAAAGTACAGTTCATTAATCCAGAAAGACAGGATCTTTTGCTTAAAAAAATCAGAATAAATTTCTACTTTACAGAATATACATGGGGTGTAGACCGGAAAATCAAACAGTGCCTGGGAATGTCCCTAGGCACATGGCATGGAGTAGCCCACATCTGTGCTAAGCTCTGTCATGCTTCCAAGCAGGCTCGCAGCAGGCAAACTGCTCTTTGGGAATGTCACTTGGAATATGCTAACTAACAAAGAAGGCCTCAAAATTGTCTGGGAAGAGCCTAAATGTTCCCAACTGTTCTCACAATATAATGGTGCAGATTAGCCATATTCTGGAGCTTCTAAGGCACTGCTCAATTTTCCAGTGTGTTTGGCCACAATTTCCCAGTGTGTTTGGCCACATAGCATCTGAAATGGAAGTGAAACCAAGAATGCCTCCTTTCCAGTGTGATCATTGTCTTTGACATTCCCTCTCCCAGGTTCCCACCTAACGCTGATGATTAAGCACCACTGTCACCTTAAACTATTTATGATAAAAATAATTAACTGAATCAGGGCAATGTAATTTACCACTTGGATGCTCTTAGCCTGACACAAATACAAGGTGTTTCAAATATCAAATGAGTTCCCTAGCAAGTCTGCTAGGCCGTTCTGAAAAAGTTGCTCAAATTAATATGTTAAATTAATATCCTCCGTTTCTTGTGATTTGCTTAGTTTTAGAGAAAAAAACATAAACATATATAAAAATATAAAATATTCCTCTAGTTATTACTGTTAGCTGGGCATAATGGAATCTCCACCAGCACAGATTATTTATTTTGACTTTATTATGTATATGTGATTGAAAACTATGTTTATGTATCTGAGTTCCCATCACAGTGAATACTGTACAGTAAATAAGTATTGTATTAGGTTATTAAAAGCTTTATTTCTCTGTGTATTCAAGCAGGGGTTCTGGAAAGGCATGAAGCTCAGAACAGATCAACACACAGTAGTGGAGCTGGGGAATTGAAGCTCTTTAGAAATCACTTTTGGCTACTTCCAGTCCCATGAAAAATGGATTTTAACTTGTACATACCCACAAGCTCTCTCTGCTGTGATGGTAATTCCAGGTCATTAGGAACAGACACTTTTTCAACAAGAAATTTTGACAACTGCTTTCCAAGATATGTAACCTGTTCAAGAAAATATAAATAGATAACTGGTCATTTTAGTCATTCACAGGTTTTGTGATAAGTTTCAAAATTGAATTTATGCACTTAACAGATTGATCTATAATTATCAAGATAAAGTGACAATTCTGCTAATTTGAATTCTGAATGAAAATAAAAAACCATAACACATCTGGGAAGCCCTGTACACTCTACCAATACTTTTCCAATATGTGTCCTTGGCATTTTGACATTTTGATGAGTTTACTATTTTTTATTCTTTTATCAACTTCTCCATTTTTTATCTCTGGTCTTGTAATTTTTAAAACTATTCTTTCAAAGAACCAACAACTCATAGAGTTGTTGAACTCCACATTTTTTCAACAGTATTGAGAATTTCATCACAGCATAGCTACATTTTTTGAGAGGCTGTATGGATCTTTGTTTACTGATTATTTGTTAACTGTAAGAAGAGTCTTTTTCTTTATTTAGTTTGGACTTGTGTGCTATTCTGCTTTAAGAACTATATGGAGATCCAAAAAGGTGAAATTATTTCTCGATTGTTTTTACCTTATAAACTATACCTTTATCAGAAATATTTTTTGAAATTGTTGCTACTATTTTTAGGAGTAAAATCAGGCCTACCTTATTCCACACATACTTCCAAGTCACTGAAATGTCATTTCCTAGTAGTTCTTTAACCCACTGAACTGGATTCTGAAATATTCTGTTATTGATTTTGATCTTCCCATTCTCCAAGAGTGTGGCTTTATGACTAAATTCCTAAAAAAAAAAAAAGAAAAAAAAAGAAATAAAACTGCAACTTATACATTAAAAAAAAAAAAGCTGATTTAATACCCTTAAAACATCAGTGAAATTCTGAAGGACTATATTACTGAAAAGCTGCAGCTAATTCATTCTATATTTTGCTTTAGAAACTTGAAGGAATCAAATGCCACTATCATAAGCTATGATATATAAAATATGATGATTTATTTCACAATGAGATGCTTTGGTCACAAAGATACCACTGCCAGAGGAAAAATTCCACTACGTGTAAAATAAAATTCCCTTTAATAGCAAGTGCTTAGGAGGACACTACTTGTCTCTTAGTTCCTCTTAAGACATAAGGGAGCTGTGAATACAATTAACTTGCAATGATAAACTCAGGAACTCACAGGGAGCAAGTTTGTCTTCCAAGAAACTGTTATTCAAAATCAACCTCCCTTACCCTTATGTGTGTGGAACAAATGCATGCTAGAGTGAGGCACTGACAATAATTCAAAGAAGAAACATGCATTTTGCACAAAGACTGCATTTCATTGATGTCAACAGACAGACATTAAAATCAGAACTGCCAACTGCTATACTATATCAACTATTAAGGATAAGTTATTGAATTTTTCAAGAGGAAACTGACAGTCTGAAATTATGCAAAATTAATTAGAAAACAATGTATTGTTATTCTCTCTTGGGTTAACCAAAGTCTTGTTCTGCAAATACACATGTACCTCAGCAAGCAGGGCTTATACCTGTTTGTTATGGCCATGTTATGGCCAGGTAGGCCAGCATGGTTAAAAAATGTTAAAATGAGTTACTGATAAACTGACTGTATCATAACTTAATAAGACTGCTTCGTATATACAAGGTTAAATGATTAGAATAAGAGAATGGTCCATTAAAAAATACTGAATAGTTTCTTACAATATCCAATGGCTTGGCTCTGTATCTATAAGATTTTGAACAGATGTTTAACTCAAACACTGTGATGAATGCTAAATCCAGTTCACAGTTTCACACTTGCGTCTATAATGCTCAAACCCTACATCCTGTCTGCCCAAAGCTAACTTCAGGTAGAGACTATGTACTAACTGTATCTTCTTGCCAAGTAGGTAGCCATAACCATATAGCAGAAAGCTTTATTGATCTTTTCTTTGAAATGCAATAGATACTGCCCCGGACCTTCAGCCTCCGCAAAGGTAGCAAAGTGCTACCTACCAATATAAAAAATGACAGCCATTTTCAGAGTAAAAGAGATTAACTTTTCTATGCCCAGAATATCAATATTTCTATGGTGAGTTTTAATTAAGACCCACATCCATCAAGCTAGTACCACAGATAACAGTCTCGAGAGATGATAGTAAGCGTACTGAATTCCACATCCTTCAATGTAGTCACCTTGGCATTTTGAAGAATATTACATGTCCTTTAAAGAAAATAAGAACTGTGTATATATTTATATCTATCAAATATCTATGATATGACGAAGTGTAGAGTAGTTTGTGATCTATTCACACTGTCTTATGTTATGGAACATGAGAACATATAAAATCACTAACCTCAGCAGAAAAGTATGCTTGAGCATATCACAGGTGCAGAAGAAAGGAGTCTTTTCTACATTATCTACACCTAGTGGGAGAGCTGGAAAGACCCTTTTATGTTCTGATCAATATGTTGCCCTGGAAATTAACCAGCCCGCAGCTGGGAATTCAGTCAATAACAGCCCTCAATAATTCCATCACTTGCTAAGCACTAAGTCAGTACCCTGGCAGCTGCTGTGTAAATCTATTCTCTATTTGGAGGCACGGGGGCATGCTTTTATATTAAAAAGAAGTTGCCTTTTTTTTTTAAACAGGTTTAGTGTATACTAGTGAATGAACTATAGAGCCAGTTGGCGTATAACCAAGAACTTTTGTATATATTCATGTCTCTCATGGTACAATAAAATCTTTGATATTACATTTCACGATCTGAAGGATTTGATAATGCCTTCCAAGAATTACATTTAGTCATAAAAACCTTCCAGTTTTAAGATCAGGTATTATACAACTCAGACCAACCATCCTACTGTTTCTAGTAATAACAAGTGTTAAACCAACACATGAAGTTAAGCACAGATTTTACATAAGCATATTCTGGGTGTTAAAATCATGGTCTGACAGACAATGTCATCCAAAGTATTATTTTCTGTTAAAACTCACAAAATATGATCTGCAATTAATAAATACAATTTCCAATATTAGATGCTAAAGAAACAGACTAACTATGAGAACTGCTGCTTCTCAACTTAGAAGTCTGTTTTTTCATTATTTGTTAAAATAACATTATTTTACCTCACCAATTACCTGAAGTTTGAATTCTAGAACATTTTCTCCGGGCTTAATCATTCCCTGTTGAAGCAGATCAATCAACTGAAGTTTTTTCTTATTATTTCCTCTGCACTTCAATTGTTTTTGTTCACACTGTTGACTACTACCACTCTGCAAAGATTTCTGGCTGAGGTTTATTGGATAATCTGTATTTGATACCAGACTTGTAAGCACTGAGTTGGCATTAAATGAGTCAACGCTGCTCCGAGAGCTCACTTCCTGCAGAGCGTTAGGAAAGTTCTCTGTTGATGTAGATGCACTGTGTTGCTGCTGCTGCTGGGAGGTGTCCTTCTTATTTCCATCTCGGAGTGGATCCTCAGCAGGAGGAACACGCGCGCAGTCACTGCTCGGCTGATAGATATTGTTACTGACGACAGCGCTTTGGGCTTCTGAAATGCTTAATGTGTTGGTCACTGACATGGGATTTAGAGACTTGTTCCCTTGCTCTGCAATTACTACACGATCGATGTCCCTTTGCTGCAAGCGTTTTGTTTCAGTAGCGGAAACAGTAGGTTCTGAAGGTAACGTCACCACTTCTGCAACATTGGTCATCTTTGCCATGACATTGAAAGGATATTCTCTTACCCCACCTTCAGATGCATAAGAATGATCAGAAACCGATTTGTTTCTAATTGCTTCTTTATTTAGTCTTCTCTCAGCCAAACAGCTGTTTGGATGCTGGCTGCACTCCTGAACTGAAAATCTATTTTCTAGAGAGAGATGTGCTTTTACTGTGTTTCCATTAGGCATGCTGGCACCAGGCCCTGTACTAAATGTAACTACATCAGGACACATCATTTTATCAGCAGTTAAATCTTGTCCTTTACTATGTCCATAGCAAATAACTGTATCTGAGATTTGTTTCTTTGAATGTACTGCAGACACTTGCTTTTCTTTTCTGTAGTTTTGTATTTTCTGGACTAATTTCTTCTGGTTCTGAGTAACAATCAGCAGACTTTTTTGCCTAGAAGCAAGCTTAACTAATTGTTCTCTCAGCACTCCTTTTTTGAAAGACTCCACTGAAGCCCTATCGGAAATAGAAAAGTAAAAATAAAAACACCACAACTACTCTGAACACACATATACACACACACCAGAAAGAAAAAAAACCCAGCTTCATAGATCCACAAAGCATAGGAATATTCTTAAAGGGACTTTGTCAGCCTCCAAAATTTGTACAACCTTTTTATCATGTACAAAGCTTTTGGTTGAAACCTCAGGCCTTATGTATGACAAACTGCAGAATCCTGTCTAGAAGAAGGCTGCAAAGCAAAGCATAAAAACTACAGTAGCAGCTATATCTCCCTTAATTCACAGAATTGAAGCTTGGACTATATCATCACTGGATGTTCTTTTATCACCAAGGAAGACATTAGTTCATTGAATTCAGTGACTTTGGATTCAGGATGAGCTTCTAATGAATGATATTATCAGAAATTTTATACTGTGTTTATACCACAAAACATTTTGGGAAACCACAGCAATATCAAAAAGAACTTCTGAGAGTTCAGTCAGAGCAGTTTAGGACATTTTACTTTGGGACTCTCTGTCCTGTCATCAGACTCTGCTCTGATGTTGAGCTGATCTCCCTGTGAGAGATCTCCTCATTCCATGTATTTCTCCTTCTTCTTTTTTTTTTTTTTTGGCACTAGAGCCATAAATCCACCATGACAGCATTTTCTCCTAATCCCTTTTCCTGGGACAGCTGATTGACACCTTGCTGGACACAGAAGAGTACCACGAGGTGTGGCCAAAATAAGAGCAATGTAGTTTACTTTTCACTCTGTCCACAGCAGAGATGCTGTGCAGGAACCACTGTGTGAAAAGGAGACTGCTGAGGGGTCCAAAGCACAGGAGGACTATTCGGTGCAGATCAGGGCTAAAATCACAGCATGGCAGCACTGGTGTCCAGTGTTGTGCAGTAAAATTATCTGCTACTGCAGGTATTCATAAACCATGATACCATCAGCGTATGAGTACATCGGTCTCTGACTAAGCAGCAAGGCCTGGCCAGGACTGGCCATGAACCCTGCACACTTCCTAGCATGTTTCTTCAGGAAAGCTCTTGCTTTGTTGCTCAAAACAGCTCTGAACAAGTTGTGAAGCTTTCTGATACTGAAGAGCAAGTGAGGGAAACATACTGATGACCTGAATGGTACAGACAAAGTAACTCACAGCCAGTAACAAACACTGTGTCTTTTTTTTGGCTCAACTTTTTAATGGGGAGACACATTTTAATATCCTCAAAGGAACAAATGAAAATGGAGGACTATTAGTAGGATCTTTCACAGGGTCAACTATTTGAACACAGAAAAATGGAAAACATGCTGATGCTGCCTCATCTCATGTAGGTTCATATATTATGCCACAAAAAGTTATATACTAATTAGTTAAAAATAAAATGCTCACCACATAAATAATAAAAAGAAAATATAATGTAATTTGGCATGTAACTCATTACATTTGGTGGATAGATGTTGCATTAGCTGCAGGGCATCTGCATTATTTCAGAAATGTTTATTCCTCTAGTCTGGAACAGTTTTCTCAATATTAGAAGACAGATACATTTTTATAAATGCTAAGTTAATTATGCTATCCTTTATAAAATCACTGGTTTGTTCCCGAGGATGATTTGGAATACTAACTTCTCT
>JAUBNY010000943.1:1540832-1560189 GCA_032275445.1 Crypturellus soui
AATCTATACATCTTATCTCTTATAGCTGGGAAAATGCTTAATGACAAAGGTGTTTCAGTCTTTTTCACTCAGATAAGTTATTTTGTTTGTTACAGAACAACTTGAAAGTTATATACTGTAGCTTTTACATGACCATGCAAAAACTGCTCACATAACCTACATACAGACACGAATATCAGAGGGCCTAGCAGCATGTGAATATTAGGCTATTAGCTGTGAACTCATGTCATGACCAGTCTTCAGGCAATCACTCTCAGAGGAAAACAATTTAATTTCCTCAGGCAAAAGGTCTTTTCAAATACAGCAGCAGGAAGCTAACAATTCTTACAGTCCCCCACTTCTCCCAGCTCACATCTGAGGTGTCCTCATGAAAGAGCATAGTCATGAGCCCTGAAAGCCTTGTTCTGAATTGCTCTTGAGAGCTGCTGGGTGATCACTCCCAGTACAGGATTGCCGAGTTGTTATCGCTTTCCTTCACGATGCTGCAAAAGTCAAATCAAACTGCTCACACCTCCACCCCCTAATTTCTGCTACAGTTTTTCTTTCAGCCTTTATTGTGTTCACTACCTAAAAGCAGTGCTCACAGAGCATACAGTAAATGATTAACGTGAGTTACCTAAACACTGAAGTTCTTCCTTGATGTGCATCCTTATTGCAGGAAAGTGAGGTTAATATGAATCACGCTTTAGCAAAAGCTCAATGAAAAGCACACAGTTTTTTTCCCTGTTATCTTACAGTCTTTAACTAATAACTTGCTAGTTAATAACCTAATCAGTGCTGCTCTTTTTTTTTAAAAAAGGACAAATTTCTTTGAATATAAACCTTGTATGCTACCTACCTGTATTTTTTAGCAAGCGTATCCCTTTCGTTTTTCTGTTTTGAAAGCATTTCATTCAAAGTATCTTGTATCTGAGACAGTTTTTGGATATATGCATCTGTCCATATTTTTGACATAGCCAAAATGATGATGGCAATAAAAAGCAGAAAATAATTATAATATTTTTGATGCAGCAAATACACAGCCAAAAAATGAACATACTGTTACAGCATTAGGTAATACTCTCTTGCATGTTAAAAGCTATTTATATATAAACACTTTTAATTAAATTCTTAATAGGAAAAATGAAATATAAACTTATATTAAAGGTAAGCAGCCCAAGTACTATAACATTTTGATGACCAAGACCCTCGCCTAGGAAATTATTACGAGAACAAGGCAGATAAAAGCACTCCGTGATGGCTGATAAGCTCTAAAACTTTCTGAAAGTCTTTGTGTTGTGAGGAACTGCACAACATAACAGTTGTATGGGAGCCTACCTGCAGAGATCGCACAGTTTTAAGAAGGTGGCTAAAATGCTTATGTTTTAAGAATTATAAAATAGTTTGATGAGTTAAGACTGTTCCAAGTATGTGCTAGAAAGACATGTACCACAGTTTTACACAGTTTCATTTACATATTATAAAATGAAAATGGCTTATAAATTTTCCCTTGCGGTTAGCTACATTTCTTTGCAATGAGAAGAACAATTTAAATTCTGCTTCAGACATTCTCTTTTCTTAGAAATAAAACATAACAGGAAGCCTAACAGTCATGTCTAGGGGATAGCACTGGGATAATACGCTAAATGCCTATAATCTATTTATTTAAATTCTCAGTCAAGAAACTAAAGATTTCTATTATTGTGGAAAAGGAAGAAATTGCAGGATATTGCAGGAAACATTATAAAATGTTTCCAGAAAGCTGTTTCATGGTACCCACAAACATCTACTTATTTATTAAAATAGAAAAATATTAAAATAGTTCTCTTAATAAAGCAGCTTAACAGAGAAAGGTTCTATTATTTAGAGCAGATTGTACTGCATGTAAACACCTTGAGGTTTATGTTCCATATTGTAAAACTCTATACTCTTCTGTGGTCTCATTCAGTCTCACTGGCCTCCTCACAAGCAACAGCTGTGGTTTTATTTGAGAGGCGCCAGATTGTGAAAGGTTTTGTCAATAATGGTTACAGATCACCATGTTCATTTCTCTCACACACCTATACAGGAAAAGTCTGATAGTTTATCTTTTCCTGATTTAGAGAATTGCATAGATCTGTTTCTGCCTTATCATGCACAAATGCTTTATCAGGCATACAGGCCTCAGCATATTAATATCATCTATCTGTTTGTCAAACATTTTTTTAAGCACATTTAATTTTGATTTTAATTACTTTTCCTATCACATAGATTTGATTTGGAAGCTATACAGCTGTATAACTTCATATTTCACAGGTGTTTTAAAAAGGATGGCCTGACTATTTGAAATATAATTTGAGTAGTTTGAAAGCTCCAAGCTATTTTCAGCTGAGGAACTATAGCAGATTCCACACACACAGTCACAGATCTGGGCTCTGAGTAGCAGAAAATAAGTAGACTTGGAGGGGTGGCGGAAGAAATTAATGAACCTGCCTTCTGTCAGAGGGAAAAACCTTCAGGGACCACAATTGCTCCAACCTACAAAGCCATGGCTAGCTGACAGAGACAACCAGGGAGAGACTTTACAAAAGGCACTGTGAACTGCCAGAGAGTCAGTGTCACTTAGCAGGCTCTGCAGACTAATCTGAACTGAGGTTTGATATCTTAAGACAAATGACATCCCCAGGCATCTCCAAAACTACCCATCATCTACAATGCCTGTTTTAAGATTTTTCCTTTTTTTTTTTTAAATTAGAAATTATTTTAAGACTCTGAAAATGCAGCCTATAGTGAAACCCACTGCGGAACCCACTGTTACATGTATAGAAAAAGCTGCTCTTGGCAAGGAGGGGCTCCTACAGAATCTCAGGAACTCCTGACTAAGCAGTGTCACCAACAGTGTGTTTCTTACCTAATGAACCCTTTCCAGACTATTAGGTTCGTCTGAAACACATACTACTATTTTCCTTTTCTTGTTATCATATCCATTCTCATGTAAAATGGAAATACTTCTGTACATGTATTTGTTATTAAAATACTACTCTCTTGTATTTTCCAAAAGGAGATGCTCAAATATACTACTTTTACACTCCTTTTAAAACAATATTAGCAGATAATTTACTCCCCACCAAAATAAAATAAAATAAAACCCCTAAAGCAGCTTGTATTTACTTCTACCTGCATCTTTGGAAGTTCTCAGTTCAAGCAGCAACAGTTCTTTTTGCTTCTGTTCTGTATCTTGTATGGTGACATCAGACTCATCCTAACAAACGGAGACAATTCTAAGAGGTACAGAAAAATACACCACAAAATACAGTCCCCGATTAAACTATTTCTAAACACTTTCATTTTCATAAAGAAAAATCCTCACACTTCCAAAGGAGCATTCTGAAAATCTGATGAGAATTTCAGGATTGCTGACCTTTTTTCCATTCACATGAGCAATAACAGAAGTATGTGTTTCCTACTATAAGTTCAAATATGTAGAAATCATGCATACAGAGAAGTGGTAATGTACAAACTTATAAAATGCAACCAATTACTCCGCATGATGCTTTTCTCTGTATAGACTCCAAAGGGTTAACTATTTTAATGATATTTTAATATTATTCAGTCAGTAAATGCCATTATACAGTATTACATTATGAAGCAGTGTTACAAAACTCTTCTATTTTTCATACTTACCACACCGCATTTCTCATATTGTGGCACCAAAGCTGCATCACCATTTTTACTGTAGTCATTACAAATAAGTTTCGATCTTCTTGACATAGTAGGATGATTATACTTCCTCTCTCCATAATTAAGAAAGAATAAATGCAATTTAAAAACAAACTGAAGTAGCATAGCAGGTTAGATTAGTTAATATAGGTTACAAAGATTATATAATGCAAAAATATCTTTCATATGTAAATGAAATCAAACTTAATTCAAAAATACAAGGCTCATGAAAAGGAAAATTTGGAAGATTAAGAAAATCTATGGAGCCGGTTATGCCCTTGCACCTCAGATTCTCCAGGGGGAAAAATCACATATCCTATTTTCTGTCTACAAATAAACAATAACTAAGAATTAATAAATTTTAAAAAAAATCAAGGTCAGGAAAGATCCAGCTCTGCAAATCAGCAACATTCTAAGTTTATTGCTTTCCTTGAGACTACAGTAGCAACCTAGGATTTCCATTGTGAAAACAAACTCACTTGCAACCCCAATAGTTTCAACAGAATGTCCAGAGTCAACAGCACCGTAAGACTCAAGCAGTTCTCTCATTTCATCATCACGAGCTTTATCCAGAGCATTTTTGCCAGAATCATCTCTCTCATGGGGATTTGCTCCATGCTGCAGTAGAATCCTCACTGCCTGTTACATATTGCTTGTATTGTAGTTATTCGTGTTGTTTATGTATCATACAACTATGTGTATAGTATCTATCATAAGCTACAAATAATATTCAAATAAGATATGGTAAAATCTGTTACATTTACACTCACAATTCAACTGAATGGTTTAACTGTTTTTTTTTTTAACAGAACAAATTTGCATTTTACACTTTCAACTTTCCATTAAAATACACAAAATATTTCACAACTTGTTAAGCTCACTATCTTTAAGATAGTGCTATAGAGAGCAGGTACAAAACATGAAAGATCGAACTTAAAAGAAACTGAACAAAGTGCAGAAAATAAGCATTTTTTCTCCGGACATTTAATAGTTATTCTGTTTTTCAGTATGTGCACTGATGTTTTCTGTTTGACTTGTATAGCTCTGCTTAATTTTAAAATGTGGAAATAATATTAGTAGGTATCAGTAGAACCCTCTATCCCTTAAAATTCAGCTCATGCAAAAATGTCGGCAGGGTCACAGCTTGGATGTTAAAGAATTTTTGTATTATGATTTCCCATTTTTAGCACTTCTACTTCTCTCCTATGTTTGTATTTTGGATATGTGATGAATTTGCAGAGTGCTGGTAAGCATCAGAAAGAATACTTTACAGACATTCAAAATCTTCTGTGCTGTCTTTAGAACAGTTCTTTAGGGTTTTTATTTTATTTTATTTTATTTTGGTGGGGAGTAAATTATCTGCTAACATTGTTTTAAAAAGAGTGTACAAGCAGTGTATTTGAGCATCTCCACTGGTTTCAAAAAAAAAGAAATCAAGTAATAAATGTTTAAGAATACTACTGAGAGATCCCAGGCCAGTGAAATCATCTCCTTCATTTTATCTTTCCTCACTGAAAAGGTGTGATGAGAAATCAGAATAGAGAGGTACACTTGAGTCAATCTGGCATATTTTTTTTTTTAGTTCCCTAGAACTCACTGTGCCAAAACATTTTATTTATTTGTTCATTCAAATAAAGGCAGACATTTGGCCAAGCAAAGGCAGGATCCAAAGCAGCTCCCATGACTAATGTTTCTCAGCCCCCAAGCCCAAGTTCAGAGGAAGCCCCAGGCTGCACAGGGGAGGTCTCCAGGCTGGGGAACCCATGGGCACAGAGGTCTCAGCCCCATGGCCACCCACGCTGGTCTGTTTTGGGGTTGCCACCTCTGCCAGGGGCCACGCAGCCCCATGACCTCCCCTTATACTGACATGGCTCTTCAGCTGGGTTAGGAAGCTGATCTAAACAAAGCCTTGCTTTTGTAGGATTAATTTGTAGCTATTTCAGCTTCCTGAGCTTTCTGAGTGCCTATAGACACCCTTGAGTTTTAAATATAGGAAAAAAATCGAATGCAATGTTTACTTATAGCAATGATTTTCTCATTCCTTTGCTAATTTTGTTACATTCTCAGTGAAATGAAAGTGGGAAATAAACCAGACAAATTAAATGCCACTGCAAGACAACATCAGCAAGGCTCTCCCATGTAGGATTATTTTCTTATTGGAACTGTTCCCAGAAATATGTTTTTGACAGCCGGTCCTTTAAAAACAACCAGTCAGAGCATGGCCACTGGCAGGTTTAATGCAAGCAGTGTTAAGGGATCTTAAAATGTATCCTCTGCCTTCTTGAAAATACATAACAATTTCTCCATACTCTTAAAACAGGATCTAAGTTGAGACAAACTTCCTTCATAGTAAATTGAAATATTTTTAAACCAGAAGGCAAAAAAAGTTATGATTCAGAATTTAGCAGAAGAGAAAAATTATGTTTGAATGCATTTTTAAAATAAGAGATCTGATTTTTTGATTACTGCATTGCTTTCTTCATTTCAGCTAAGCCTCTCCTGATTTCATGTAAAGAGAAAAAAAAAAGCTATTTGAAAATCAGTCATTTTTTAATAGGTCATAAAGATTTGCCTCTTTTTCTGGCCCACAAAAGGTCTCTGCTCTCATAGGGCACTATTTTATCTTCTGGTACATGTATTTAACAGCAAAATTTTCAGGAGATGTATTCATCAAAACTAACTGAAATTCTTCTGATTAAACTGAGTCTAATCTCCAAAATATACAGGTGTGGGTGTTACCAGAATTATTCATTTATTTGGGTCAAAATTAACATTCATGTTTGTCTGAAAAGATTATATTTTGAAAAAAAAAATCTAATGCTTTCTTCAAACATTCTCATTTTATTTTTAAAGTAAGTTCTGTGAGGTTAATTATGTTTGCTTTAATTTCTTTTAAAGGGAAAGTATTTACACATCTATTTTAAAATATCTACATCTTTTTATAATTTAAATAGAGAATACTGAGGGTTTGCGTGTTACTTGGTGGGAGATTTTTGATTTTTTGGGCGGGAAGAAGAGCGGGGGGAATAAGGATGGACTGATGGACTGAAAAATCAACTAACTGCTGAAGAAAAATTCTTCATCTAATTTTAAGAGAATGTTGATTTCCTAAGTGCAGACCTACACTATAATTGTACTGGTAACTTTGACTTCCCTTATTTAAACCAAGATTTTGCTTGGCTTCCCCTTTGCTGGAAATTAGGCCCAAGAAAACTACTGTAGAAGGACTGTACCTCCAAATAGTTGCCAGAAACAGCATCATGTATTGGCAAAATACCATCCAGACTTCTGCAGTTAACATTAGCACCAGCTTTCAGCAACTCTAACATCACTTCAGTAAATCCCCTGACAGAAGCTTCATGAATTGCTGTGCAGCCTAATAAAAGCAACATGACATATATAACACACATCTGATTCAAAAAAAATCATTCAGATTGTCAGTGAGCAATTACACATTTTGCTGAATTTAATGTACAACAAATGTCAGACTACTCTCTTTAAGGCAAATTTTAAACAAAGAAATCCTAAAATACTGAATTATTTCTTGTCTATTTTAGTTTACATTAGAGAAAAATGTATCCAATACTAACTGAAGAAACACTGTTTATTTTTCTACTACACAACTAAAAAATAAACAATAGAGTAGGAAGAATATAAAAACTCAGAAGCATTATATTAATAATCTGATTTCTAATGCCAGTGACATTTTATGATATCAAGTCAGCAAGGGATCCAGAATGGAACAACACCCATTTCGAGTGTACAAAAACAGACTGAATTGTACATTTAGGAACAAAGCGAAAAATAATCTTGCAATTTGATTTTTAGACTTATTTCCTAAAGAAATAAGGTTTGTGTGATTGTGCTTCACAGACATATGAATAGAAGAGGGCATCAGCACACTGTGAAGACCAGCCAAGCTGATGGCCGGCTTGTTTCCTAGTGCCCAGAGCTGCCACCTGCCCCACCTGGCAAATCGCTCTCCGCCACCAGGCTCCTGGGCAGAGGAGTCTGGCTCATTAAAGCCTCTGCTGAGGAAAGGCTGAGCTTGGGCTCCTCAAATACTTTTTCCCATCCTCCTCCCACTTTGAAAAGTTTGGATTCAATCCTAAATTTAGGTATGTAAATACATTTTCCTACCAATAATTCCATGTATCAGATGAGAGAGAAAAAAATTCAAGCAGACATAAAGACTCCTATGTTGGTTCATAGTTTAACACCATAAACCCACCCCACAGCTATACAGGTTTTATGTAAATTACATATATGTACAGGTGTTATGCATTCCTGTATGTGAGGAATATATGTGTGTACATATGTATCTTTACGAGTGCCCATCTTTCTTGCTGTGCTGTGTTGACCCGTATAATGTATACTCAAAAAATCATGTTATTTGACAGATTTTTATAAAAAATCTGAAATTGAAATATTTCCAAAAAACTAAACTATGCTTCTTATTCGATAAATAACAATAATGAAGGGGCAATACCTTTTAAAGCTTTCTAGTTCCATTGTTTCATGAATCATCACAATTATATCACAAACCAAATTTTATAAAAATGCATAAATTATATGAAACTAAATGAACTATAAGAAATTATGCAAAGTTATATATAAATTACATCCCAAAATAAGTCAGAGAGAAACACTCAAACCTGCATTGTCCTTTTCATTGACACAAATCCCAGATGATATTAGAGTTTTCACCAAAGCCAAATCTCCTCTCATAGCAGCAATATGCAGCTGATTTTCTCCTTTTGCATTTCTCTTTGTTCGAGATCTTGTCCGATGGGCCACACATGAAACTAGAGCTTCTTTTTTTGCTGATTCTAAACATATTGGATTCTCATTAGGAACAATTAAAAGTATTTCATTATAAACAAGGCATTAAATTAACCTTCATAGCTCATTTGAATTAATGTAAATCTGTGTAATATTTTTTCCTTACTTATTCATTACTATTAACCGACTACTTCAAAAGGTTAAACAGGTACTGCATAATAAATCAGATAACACACAGACCCTTTGCCAAAGAATTTACGGTTCAGATCTAAGTGCTTTAACAATGGTGTAAGGAATTAAGGATAAAAAAAGGCTAACAATGTTGAGCAGATTTACACTGTGTGAAGGTAGCAAATGTGTCACACTTCTTCACGGACTCTTTTAAAGTTACCAGGCATGCCAGCTAGATACATAAAGCATAGAGATAAATTTTATTTAAGAAAATATATAAAACTGAAGACTTAACTGTCACCTCGTTCCCATTCCTCACTCTGCAATCAGCAAGATATGCTTCTATGCAAGGTGCTTTTTGCAGCTGTGGTGTGGCAAAACCATACAAACCTTCGACAAATGGGGACTGTCATAGCTCAACTGCCTCTTAATTTCAACCTGTTCATGATTAAAGTCATGATTCAAAATAAACTTGAATTAACCCTTCTCCTACAGGTTCACCAAAATAGAGGACATCTGCTTGAAATTTTATCACATGATTCTCAAAAAAGAACCTAACCCTCAGAGTTCGAATAACAAAATTGCAAGAGATAAAAAGACAATAAACAAAACTGTAAGAGATAAAAAGACAGTAATAGATATAAAAAACCCACTCACTGAGTTTGTGTATAGAGTAAGGACAGGCCCTCATTTCCTCTCTAAAAAAACTGCTACCAAAAATACACATATGGGTAAATCTCAAGATGCCATGCATGTTAGCTTTCTTCTTGCCTCTGTTCCTGCTTCTTTAATATTGGGGGGAAAAAAATCAGTGGGTTCTTTCTCTGATTTCTTGAAAATCTGTAATTTGTTCAATAAATAGTATTTTAAAAATTTGCATAAGTGTTTTAATTATTCATATGAACAATAACTGCTGTTGCATCCCAAACTTTTCTTCTTCTCAGCAGAGAAGCAGTCTTCTCAAATATTTCCAGTTATCTGTATCCACTGCTATCAAACATCTTCCGTGATTTGACAGCAGACTTTTTCTAGGTTACTCTTGCCTTTTCCAAAGTTTCCTTTAAAGTAAGCTACTAAGCCTGTCATTGAAGACTGCCTGGAAAGATTTTAGAGACACACAGGAAGCATGCTAAAGACAGACACATAGCGAAGGGATATCCATACTAAATTTAAACTGGCTTGCTCAGGTGCTGCTGCAGTCGAAGGACAGCAGCACGGCCTTCAGAGGAGATTATTTTAACCTGCCAGAAAGCACTCAGGCACCCATGCTTGCACTTTGCCTATATTGTAGTGGGTCTACATAAAGATTTCTTTCTAAAATGAAAATTGAGATTCTAGAACATGTTGAGAGCTCACATTATTCAACATGTTCCTCCAATTCGAGCCCTCCTTTTCTGTAAGATAATGTATTTTGTCTAAAAGCTTCTGGGTCTGAACTCCCAGAGCAATGATCTGCTCCTCTGCTCTCTTTTTGTCCCCTCCGATTCACGGGAAATGTCCTAGGGACTCCTTGGAGAGGCAGGCAAAAAGAAGGCCCACCACAGCCCATTAAGCTAATGGCCCTCAGGAATATTGTCTGCAAGTGAACAGAAATAATTACAAAGTTTTCCAGTTAAGTTGTCGTGCACGAGAGTTTTCTTCACATTTGCCAGGAAACATCTGCAAAAGAGGAAAGGGACATTCTTATGGGAATCCTAAAGCCCTGGTTCTCTGTGGAGTGCCTTGCCAGGCAGGGCAGGAACCAGCACCATTAGGAACTTGGCAAATACAAAATCGAGGGAGTGTGTGTACAAAGGCAAAGTGGAGAGATTACTGCAGCCAGCAGCTGGACCAGATTAGAGTGCTGTATTTCACAGGTATCATCCTTTCAACAGACACTTTGCCATTGGTTGATGAGTAATTCTTTCCATAGCTCAAACTGTAAGAAAAGAATCAAGGTGTTTGTGCCTCTCCTCTATATATAAGTGGAGCAGGAAGACACAGAACCTAGTCACCTAGGAGGTGACTGACTCTAGACAGGTGAGGTGACACTGCACAGGTGATCACTTAGGAAGAAGGGACTTTTATTCAAGAACAGAATGATGTAAAGAAGACCACTGAGGACAATCAGATAAGATACAAAAGCCAGTTAATGACAAAGAGGAATGACACAGAAAAAAAAAATCCCCAAGCCAAGAAACAGCATCCTGATCATTCTGCCTTTCTTTTTGTTTCTACAAGCTGAATGCTATTTCCCCTGTCCCCAAAGCTATTAACACCTTCAACTATACAAAGGGCTACACTTTCTCCCATGACCTCCCAAACAGTTATCTTCTTCTGGGATGATGGAAATAATTAAATTTTAGCTGAATAAACTGTTACCTGAAAAATTTCCCTTGTGGAAAAAGTGATCTGTGAAATGATATGCCAGAGAAGGTCTCAGTGAAAGACCCATGCTTGGCATAGAGGTTTTTATTTTTATTTTTTTTATTAGAACAGTCTTCATAGTAGAAAAAAAAGGGGGGGGGAACATTCGCATGCAAAACATATATGAGTACATAAAATAAATACAGATACATTATAGATATATCAATAAATACCAACCTCAAGATGGAGTAGGAATAGACAGATGCTACAAAAAGGTAAGGAAAACATTTCTATGTTCAGTGCTTATTCCTGCAATAATTAATAGCAGGTGATGACATTTATCAGTTTTCTTTCCAGAGAGAGGAAGTAATAAGGGAATCCTACAACAAGAGGAAGCAAGTTAGAAATGGGCAAGTTAGGTGCTAGCATTCCCAAATACTGCAGAAGCACCTGCTCTTTTCCTCCTCTCCCTCACCTTCAAAACCGAGGAGATAGTAGCCAATACCCAAACAAGTTAAGAAACAAGTTAAGACCTGAGGCAGGAAAAGGAAATTGCATTCTGTCCAGCCAAAAGCAGAAGAGGACAAGAAGCCTGTGATGATCAAAGAGAAAAGGATTGGCAAGAATTTCACGCAGCTGGGGATAGGTAGGAAAGTGTCAGCCACAGCATGGTGAGTGCTACAGGGCAAGGCAGAGACTCACTGATGACTCCTTAATTCAACTTTCAAACCAGAAAGCACTCAGGCAAAAGTTCCCAAGGAGAAGACAATCCTTGCTAGAAAAGACAGAGGTGGAAATAATAACCTGCAAGACACAAAGAGTTTTTGCAGAAATCAAACCAATATAGCTTTGAAAGGCAAGTATTTGAAATCAATAGGAACACTCTATTTCTGTTATTTGCAGTGATAACACTGTATTATTGGCCTCTTCCTATATCACATATAACTTCAAATAACCTGACAAAATGCTGAAAAAAGAACATCTAAAAAAATCTTCTGATAATCCTTACAAATTGTCTGTTCCACAAACAAAATAAACTCTCATTTTTCTAAAATATCATGCCACCATCTATGAAAAACGATGCTTAGGAGGTTGGATTATCTCTGCCTCAAGAGAAGGGAAAAATTCATTCTCTGCAGAACAGTCAGGAAGGTATTAAGCAGACAAAAAAGGGAATAAAGGAGCATCTCAATAGGATGCATGTGGAGGTATCCACATTTTGTGTGTGTGTGTGTGTGTGTGTGTGTGCATGTGAGAGAGACAGAGAGAGAGAGAGAGAAAGAGAGATTGTAAGGGTGGGTGTGCATATTTGCTGTAACACTGATTTAAATATATATGCTGTCTCAAAAATAATTTAATCAATGTAGGAGTATGAATCCCATTGAGTTTCAAAATATATATAAACTAATGTTAGTATCA
This sequence comes from Crypturellus soui, assembly GCA_032275445.1. Lineage (NCBI taxonomy): Eukaryota > Metazoa > Chordata > Aves > Tinamiformes > Tinamidae > Crypturellus > Crypturellus soui. The sequence continues at coordinate 1,553,229 of JAUBNY010000943.1, forward strand.
GGTTGTGTCCCACTCAGAGGCAATCTGACCAAAGTTTGACCAATAGAACACAGTCAAATGTAACTACAGCGCAAGTAAAACAGTGAATTTTTGGAAGCTGAATACTCTTTAAAAAGTGAATACATTTTAAAATATTGGATGTCATATGCATTCGCCCACACTTCTATAAACCTCTGTCATAAATATACATTCTCTTACATGCCTATATACCAAGCATACATTTACACTGACACAGTAGCTCTTTAAAAGGACAGTTTCATGAAGCTAAAGCAACTATAAATAAAAACCATTCAGAAGAAAACAATCTCAGTATAAAAATATGGATAACTAGGAAATGTTTCACATTTTCCACACTCAAGATAAAAAGCTATATTAATTCAAAAATTAATCTAGCTTAGGAATGGAATTGTAGAGCATCGTCGAGAAATGAAAAAAATGAGGACTGAATAGAAACTATAAATATGGAATTGTAGAAAAAGGCATTGAAAACAAACAAACACAAAACAACAAGGAAAGAGTCACAGCCAGCTAAGATTTTAAGAAGACAGTTTTTAAAAATCTTCCCCAAATTTGAAATTACTATAGACAAATGATAGAAAGCCTAAGATCAAAAATGACAAATATTCTGCATCAAGGCAAAGTGACACAAAGTATTTCTATCATCTAATGATATATTTCTTTTAATTTTAGTACAAGTTAATGAGAATGCCAGACAATAGGAAGATTAATGTTTTTTGAATCAGCAATCCAAATACATTTCATCCAAAAGTTGTAAGAGAAGAGGTTTCTAAGTTTGAGAGGACTATGGAAATTTCAGAAAAAAACAAAATATATGAGAGGACTGCCAGCTTTATCAAAGAGCAGAGCAAGAGAAAAATACCCGTGGGTTACAATCAGTAATCATTGCATCTGAGCTTTATTCAGGTTAGCAATGCTAAAAGATAAATGCAGACCTTAAACACAAGACAAAACTGCTGAATAGAAAACTCTGTGTACAGGTATAAGCGATTATACTTGTCAGAAATAAACGTTAGATCCTTTATCCATATACAAGGAAGTTTGTAGAGCACAGCTAAAACTAAATGTATCAGAACAACCAGAGTCTATGATGATTTGTACCTGCTGAGGATATGATTTCTAAAATATAAGTGGATATATATGTGTCAAATACAAAGAATGGAGGAGACAGATTTTATTCTATTATGCATAAAATAGTTAGCTGATGACCTATTGGAGTCTACTTCGAGCTCTCAGTTATGATTCTACAGCCCTCTAAGTTATCGCACTGAAAAGGATGATGAACATAACATAAATAAAACACAGCAAATATGTGAGTTCTGTACAGATGTTTTGGCAGTATTTCAGGAATTTAAAACTCACTGGAGTATTTGCTCCACATGCTATAAAGATTTTTCCACACCTTCTTGCTGATGTACTAAAAACTTTTCTTCCTATATGTCTAGAAAAAAAATAAAGCCCTTATAAAATATCATTAATTTTTCACCTGGTTTCTTAGATGTTTGCTGTTTTGATCCTCGTTTGAACTGTGATTGACTCAATGAAACCTTGCTTTTACTGCCACTGGAACACAAATCTGTCTTTTGGCTTGTCTCCTGATGGTCTAATTTTACTCTTTTAGTTTGGATTGGCTCTGTTTCAGTAAACTTTGAGAGCACATCACTCTCTGCATTTCTTTCTTCTTTGTTTTTTTCAGTGTCTTCTGTTCCAGTTATTTCAGCAAACACTCCTTCATCTGTTGTTTGAACAAAAGAAGTGAGAGTATCTTGCAGCATAACACTCAGTAATTTCAGAAACAGCAGCTGGTATCAAAAATTATTACCAAAATCAGCACCTACTTTTGGTTAAAATATCCTTGCAGTAATTCATGCAATTTTTGAAAATCATTTTAATATAATATTTTATCCATTATTTATTGAAATTAGTTTCTTGAGATAGATTTCAAGAGTTCAAAAATTCTTAGTAAAAATACAGCCATTATCGTTCCTCAGTATTTAGAAAATTAAGGAATTAAGAAATTCATTCTTATTAATGTAATGAATATTTTGGTTGCATTTTGATAAATACAACTGGACTTGCATGCAAACAGCCCCCCAAAATACAGATCACAAAACAGTTGATCTGGCACAGTAGACTATAATACTGCCCCTTCCATGTTTTTGCTATTTATTTTATAGTGATATACACACTCCAGCGATCCACAGTTGCATTTTTTTATGTAAAATTTTCAGAAAACTCCTAAACTAATTATTTTCAAACAAAAGAAGGTACCTGTCTTCTGGGAGGTTCCCTGCTTGGTATTCTGAGCAGAATAAGGAGATTTGTTTGCATTAATATCAACATGAAAACCTGCTTTTTGGTCAGTCTTCTGAAGATTCTCTCTTTTTCTTTGAAGTGCTTCCTTTTCTGGGAACAGTAAAGCTGTAGACCTCATCTCTGAACTGATGGCATTTTCAGGGGTCTCAGTAAGAAATGCTACAGCACTTTCCTCTGCATTAAGCAGGACCCTCTTTCCCTCCTCTGGTTGTTGATCTTTTTGTTCACTAGAGCTTAGCACCCCACCGCTGCAATTTACAGGACTTTCGGAAACACCTTCTCCACTGGTAGCTGCTAAGAGTTCATGTGCTAACAGTGTTTCTGAAGCTATTTGAAATGTTTGTTCAGTACAATAGGTTCCCTCTTCAGATATATTTGTAGAAATGTTTTGAACCCCGTTTGCAATAGTCTGCTGCGATATATCTGTGCTGTCTGAATCACTAAGATTTGCACATGCTGATTCTGACTCATCTGCCTGTAAAGAACTCTCTTGCAACAGGGGCATGGAAATTTTTGAACTTGGAGACTCTCCATTACTTTTGTTTCCATCGACATCAGATTTAACTTGATTTGTCAAGTTTTTTAAATAAATAATTTGTTCTGAATTTGTTCTCATATCACTATTTAGATTGCTGTCATTCAAGCTGTCTTTACTCGTCTGCTCGAGACTATGTTGATCACTCTCATGACTCTTGATTTCCTGTTGTAACTGGGAAAGTGACATGCCATGAGGCAAAGTTGTAGAAAGTATTGACTGAGAATAACGTTCTGTTAAATCAGCAGACTCAGATTGCTTCAGGGACATTCTTTCTGCGGATACTGATGCTGTGGGGCAATGTAAATTGGTTGTCATCTTCCCTGCGATGAGGAAACTTGCTGTGCTTTCACCGGCTCTTTTCCATTCTTCTGGAGAACTGTAGATTTTTCCATTGTTACCACTATTGCAAACACATTCCTTTTGCATTTCTGTCTGATTTGGTAAACACAATTTTCCTTCAACATCAACTCTGCTGCAATAACTATGATCATAAGTATCTACACTGAACCCCATTTCATTAGGTTCAACATCAGGGAAAACTGCTTTCTGTTTTTCAGCTGTTCCTTGGTTTGTAGTGGGATGTACAGAAGATACATATGTTTCAGGTTTATTACTTTTCTCAGTAATTTTACTCTTGGCAGCAGCCTCTGCCATACCAATAACAGATTTCTCTGTCTCTTTTGAATCTGAATTTGTATCTTTCAAATTTTCTTCATTCAATCCATTGTCTTCCTGAAGAACGTTATTTTTTGTATATGTCATCAAATTCTTTTTTTTAATGCTTTGTTCACTTTTAGCAAAGCCTTCCTTTGATGCCTTAGTATGGTCATGCTGAACTGTGCCATCTGCATTTAATTCTGTCTAGAAAATAACATGTAATTCATTTCACTTTGTGATAAATGTTTTGTTATACACTGAAAGAAAACTGCTCTGTTGTAACATAGGCTTTTTTCCTCTGCTTGTGCAGGAGAGAGAAATTTAAGAGAGTAGGAGAGAGAAATTAAAGAACTGACATGCATACATATAAACTTGTAAAAATTAACGGGTGAAATCAAAATACTACTTAAGTGTTTTAGGTTTTTATTTATTACTTAAAATTTATCTGAATTCAACTTAACATTATGCCTTCAAATAATTAAATCCCTCTGGGAAACCTTCTCTGCAATGATCTCAGCAAGTTATAAATAAGTTAAAATAACACAGCAAAAATAGGAATGTCTCATTCTTGACAATTTTGCCACAGAACTACTCTAATGGCAGGTGGCTACCTGAATTCTATTGATTACTTTGTATCTAGAGGGAGAATCAGAGCACAAACACTGCAACAACTAATACATCTGTTCAAAGCCTCAGATATAAAGCTCTCAGATATACATTTTCCCAGTTACGTGTTTATAACAGTTTCTATTTGGGGAATGTTCTTTGTCAACAAACTCATCTTTTAAAGTGTAATTTAACAGCAGACATCATGGAAGGTGTTATAGTACAGTATTTCTAAGGAGACTGTAGGTTATACCATCGTGAGACGTTTATCAAAACCACATAAAATGAGGAAAAAATTGTTTGTGTGGTGCACTACGCATTTCAGGTATTACCAATTATCAGTGTTTGAAATGGAGAAAATGGGAGGGAGAGAATGTGGCTTTAAACTCTTGAGTACCAAAAGCTGTTGCGCAGTAGAGCCAACAAGGCAGAGTCAGGCAGCTTCCCAGGGTGCCTCCCTTGCTGTGAAGCACTAGCTCCCACAGCTCAGGGAGGTCTCTCAGGTGCAGACCTGGGCAATCCCTGTGCAAGGCAGAAGCTCCCTTACCCTTTGCTACAGAAACCAAACACAACCACTTCGTGCACACAGGCAGGAAGCAAGATATTTTTCTACTGCTACCATCCAGGCAATTGGTCACTTCAGTCAGGTTTTCGCAAGTCCAAGGAGGCACCAAGGTACCATACTTCTTGTAAACTATCTTTGCAGCACTTGCAAAAGCTCAAAAGGAACTGTAGCCAGTGAGAGGATGTGTCGTGCGTCTTCACAAGGCTGCAGCTAGATGAGTAGGCATCCGCTGCTCTTTGCCTATGAATCTGCACAATATTAACCTTGCTCAGTCCCTGTTTGGTGGGCATTAAGCACTTAGTAGGTTAGGCACTATTTTTGAAATACATTTCAGAAATACCCTTCTGCTTTAGTTGACTGAAGCCCACAGCAGCCAATCCAATTAACATCTATCCCTGTAAAGAGGTACCTGGTGCAGGCTGGTATTGTCTGAACTACAAGCACTTAACGTACGCTCAGCATCCTCTCCAGCTGAAAAGAAAATGAGAGACAAAGAGCAACCAGCACTGACAAAGGACCATTATTTTTGGCTGAATGAATATTGGATCTTGTTTCCAGAATCTTGCAAAAACAGTGCTGACCACCTAAAGCCAGCCAGAATACAGAGCAAACCCTACGAGTTTTATTAGAACACAAAAAACATAAACATATAAAATACATATTAAAATATCTAATTAAGGTTTCCTAGTAGCCTTGTGGTACCTCTCTCTACCACAAACTCAGGCATCAGACAATGAATTATTAGTTGTAATTAATGAAATATAGTGAAACAGACTTTTTCAAATTCTCCATTTAATAGTGATGAGTATGCCAGAAGAGTTCATTCCTACCTGGTATCTCTTCTAAATATCTTCCAGACTTTGCTATGTAGCTTTTAAGTAGCTTCCTCATAGACTGGTCAGAAGCTTCTTCTAACGCACACCTTCCCATCTCATTTTTTAATAAAGGGTCAGCTCCATACCACAGTAATAACTCTGTCAACTAGAAAATTAAGTTTTTTAGATTGTTTTTCTTCTAACAGTATTTTTCATACTCCTTCCTTGTACAGGCTTCTCGCTAATGTGCTCAACTCCATGAGTCACTAAAAAGAAGTCTAAGGTCTATCCCAAATATTCCCTCTCTACCAGTTAATACATCCCAAGCATGTTTCATTCCCCTAACATCTTACTATATTCATTTTCACAGATTGGTTTCAGTGATTAGCATGATGCCAGCCTTAAGCCAAAGCTTCAAAAAAAAAATACAGGATAGAATTCGTATTCCCTAAGCTCTTAATTGGTGGAAAATAACTGATGGTTTTAGGGAATGAGTCAGCTCACCTACTGAAGATGCCTACTTCAGTAGAAAATAATTTCTGCTCTAGATGAACCTATTTCTTTCTTGCAAATACAGATGAAACTCATCCAGAATGTCTTATTGACATTACTATTTCTTTACAAAATATAAAGCCTAACCTGTTGTTATTCAAACAGATGACTGCTCTACCAAAACATTTCATCTACCTTTGTAAAATACTTTTAAGAAGTCATCATTAGATGAAAAGTTTTCATCATCATATTGTCTTTCTGAGGCCAATCTTGCCATTTTATTCTACTCTACAATGTTTTTCGTTGTATCTCTGCCTTTCTCCCTCTTCAGCATCTATCACCATTTCGTACTGGGCTTGACTCATATCCTTCACCCTGCATTAAAATTCCCTCATTATTTCTAAGCAGTCTGTCCCCGAGAGGATCACTGAAGTACTTACTCCATCAATACATTCTCCTAACAGCAGAGCAAATCAGATTTTGCCATATCACAGTTAGGGAAAGAAATAAAGCAGTCAAAAAGTGTATTTCCAATCTATAACAATAACTACACAATGCAGAGAACATAGTTTCAAAAACAACAGCTCCAAGTATCAAAAGTCATATTACGGAATCACTACGATACTCTGCCTGGGCTAATCAGAAGCAACAAAAAAACTAACCCATGGAGGCCACCACAGAGGTGCAGCTGCAATTCCCCAAGCAAACACCATCCCACCCGGCAGCACCTTTCCCTGGGTACACACAAGTTCATGTAATCCTTCACACAGCTTTGTGCTGAATGATGTCCCTCACAACATCCTCCTGGACAAGCTCCGGAGGTGTGGGATGGATGAGTTGACAGTGAGGTGGATTGGGAATTGGCTAGACGGCAGAGCTCAGAGGGTGGTGATCAGCGGTGCAGAGTCTAGTTGGAGGCCTGTGTTGAGCGGAGTCCCCCAGGGGTCAGTCCTC
>JAUBNY010000943.1:1560289-1575932 GCA_032275445.1 Crypturellus soui
TGGCCCTGCGTGTGCAGGGGGCTTGGACTAGATGACCTCTAGAGGTCCCTTCCAACCTTAGGCATTCTGTGATTCTGTGATTCTATGTTGATGCTCGCCATGAGATGCCATCCATCCATTCCAACATTGTTCTAGTTGCTAATCCCTGAAAATTATCCATGGAAATGCAGAGCCTTGCATGTCTAGCCATGGACCATGGTATTTTCATGGATCTCTGAGAAATATTTCAAGAACCCTTAAGAGTCAGCACTCCACAAGCTGAGCACGCCAAGGAGAGGAGAAATCAAGTTCAGGTCTCTCAAGTCTTGGAAAAAAACATTAACCATAAGCTCACTCTTGCTTTTTGCTCCAGGGAGACATGAGCAAAAACAGATTAAGTATTACCTCAACTGGGAAATTGAGAGAAAGCAAATGTTTAGAGAAAGAACTTAATACATTCCAAAAAAAAATCATTTAAAAACTCATAAATGAGCAAGTATTAGACAGTAAATACACACTTTCAAAGAAGATAGTACTGAGCAGACAAGCAAGACATGCAGAACTCCTGCATACATCTTGGTCACACCAGGACCATGCATAGACACGTTCAGGAAACCACTGTCAGACTGCAAGAGGGTCCAGAATTGAAACCACAGCATCTGGCAACAAGAATTCTGACTAATTCACATTGGCAATTCAGCTGGCATTTCGTTTAAGACCAAGTAAAATATAAAGTCATAGTTGCCCATGCTGTGTGTTAATGCACAGAAAGTGTTGTGCGTGGCCGTACACCACATCACACATTCACCAAAACAAACAACCAAAAAAAATCATTAAAACTCCAGAAAACTGCTCAAGTCATATAAAGATTCTGCAATGTGAACACAAAATAAGTAAAATAACTAGTATTAAATAGCACTAATCTGTTCCTCTATGTATCACCCATTGTCAGGAACAGTTGGAAACATGATCAATTTCTTCTGCTGTGGGACAAATCTTACAAAGTGTGTGACGGTCTGAACAAAAATAGGGCAAAAAGGACTTAAAATTTCCCAGATTTACTCCTAATATAAAAAGATCAGGCCCCATGTAATAACACTACCTGTCTTTCTGGATCAACAAAAAGAATTTGCATTCCTAAACCATAATCTGTGAACACAGATTGGAATATACCTCATAATGACCTTCTCTCACTGCGTCTTGTAAGGGTGTTACTTTTTCACTTCCTCTAGCATTAACATCAGCTCCTGCTTCCAAAAGCTCATTTGCTATCCTATAAAGGCCTTCCACGCTTGCTTTGTGTAGGGCAGTCCAGCCTATGAAAGAGGAAAACAGGCAAATGAAACCTGTATTTCAAATCTGAATAAAATACTTTCTAAAAATTACCAAATAGATGACCCTAAGGTGCCAGCAGGATTTCAGAGACATATTAAAATAACAAAAATGTTGGGTTCTTTAGTAAGTTGTATGAAGAAATATTAAAAAGCTACCAGATCTCATCATCTTTGTGAATAACTCTACCCATGAAGGCATTACTGAGGAAAAATAAATGATGGACTTTGAACCGGGTTTTGCTTAGCCCTGCATCAACTATTTAAATAGTCATTAGTCAACAGGAGACCTTCCAGTTCATACCCTGCAGTCCCAAACTAACATACTCTCCAGAAAACTATTTTGATGAACCACCTTCCTCTTCTACCATCTCCCATTTCAGATAGGTTGTCCAGGCAAATACTAACTTAGATTTAAATATAGATTTACAAACAAATTTAAATGGAGATCCAATTATTAAACATAGATTGCTTATTAAGACTGTTAAGTGAAAATCTCTAATTCTGTCAAAAAGAGAAGCAAACTCCCGAGGCTCTCTTCTTCATCACCCAACCTGGAAAAATGTATTTATGTACAGAATTTGGTTTATTATGGGCAAAGTACACTGCATCAAATTGCCAAAACCTTACTACTATATGGTGCTGCTCTTACTTGCCTGAAACTCAGCTATTTAATTATACTGTCTAATGCTGACAGTGTTTCAATATAAACTTTTAACAGCATCATCTATAGAGTATTTCACTTGTACTTACAATGTCTTACAGCTATTTCATTAATAAAATCTGGTAATTTTGCATTTTGGAACAAAAGCCCAAAATCTCTTAAGGAGAGAAGAAAGAAATTTTACTTGGATGAAGATGCCTATTTCTCTCCCATTAAATATTACACTGTATCCTGATACTATAACGAGCTTCTGAAAGACTGCAGCTAGCTCATGTTTAATAGATAATCATTAGAGTTTAGCAACAAGATTCTCTAAGGGCTCTGTGCACGTTCCAGACTAAGAAGCAGAATTTTCTTTGCAACGACTTTTTCAGCTCCCTCTAGACACTCTGAATCAATACTCAAAATGAGAGCACGTAAATTCTCTCTCTATAACCCTTGTACTAATACCTAGGCAGTGAGTGGACGAAGAAAAGGAAATCAAACAAACAGGAATTCAGTAAGGTACTGAAGCAGAGCACTGTGGCAGATGAAAAGAAAAAGACTTGTGTAAGATATGGATAATTGCCAGTGAAGGGCATTAAAGAAAGAAATAGGGCACCGCAACAGAATATAACCATTTCAGTAGTTATACTCAGCCCATGAGATGAAAGTACATTTCAGAAAAGCACACGTCTAGCAACTCCTTTCTGATTACACCTCCTTCACCAGAACAGAAAGATGGAGGGTCAGGTCAGCCTCTCATCTCTTCAAAGGGTTCACTTAAAGCATGTTTTGTGCACTTGTGTTCCCTTCACACCAAAAAAGAACAGCCATAAAGAAACTGGAGCTCAGCACAAGATGCAAAAGGAGAAAAAGGAAGTGGAAGAGAGGTTAAAATCTGGAAGCAGTGCTCTTCAGTGCACTTCCTCACAAAACCTGCAGTGCACCCATAGTACCAGCATTGCTCTGTTGTCAGTCGACAGCTTCGAAACCCACAAACAAAACCTTTTTCACATTTACCTCTAGCACTGAGGTCACTGCTACTCAACCAGCAAAGTCTGAATCCTACCAATCTGTAGGTCAGTACATTTCAGATGACAGAATTTCTAACTTAATTTTGGTTGGTTACAGTCATGCATTATGTAATAAATAACTGCACGTCTCTTTTTTTTTTTTTTTTTTCCTTCTGTTCACAAAACTTTTGTAAAGTCTTCAGTCACTGTGTAAGACAGTTTTCTACTGAATGAGCAGCTGAGACAACCAACTGATACTTTGGGGAAAGGTACTGTTTTTTCCATATTATATCACATATGAAGCTGGATATGGTCAACTGTTGAAAATGTGCACAGCTGGCCATTGCTTGGCATTCATTTTTTTGTGCCAAAGATGAAACAAAAAATAAAAAACTTCAAGCACCCACAAATTAAAGGAACTAAAAGAGTTCTAAGCTATGACGTTCTTTAACATGCAAGACGCAAGGCATCTAATCCTTGGAATCTCAAGTTACCCACTGAAATGAACAAGTAAAAAAATGTGGAAAATATTTCACTGATTGCCTAATTAAGGAGCTATTACATGATAAGCATGCACAGGTTGTTGAATTAAGGCTGAGTAAACAAAGTCAGCATTTCTTAGGCTTCCGAGTACTTACTTTTTTAGAAAATTTTTCTTTTCTAGTATACTTTTATATATAGGGTCTACAGGTTTTCTTATGAACAGTTACGAAGTTAATTTCTAAAAAACAAAACTTTAATAATCTACTATCTAGCCAAAAAATTACAGTACCCTCATTGTATGCCATTAAAAATTTGTAATATGCACATTTATTACTTATATCTAGATACTTGTTTTGAAAATTGGTTATTTTTAACAACAATTGCAACTTACCACCATTATCCTTAATATTTACATTTGCACCAGATTTTATAATATTACACACAAGGTTTATATCTTCATCAGCAACAGCTTTATGCAGTAAGGTCTCTCCAAAAATATTCTTCCTATTTATTCTGCATAGTGGAATGGATAAAATAGGATTTACCAAATTCCCAATAGAGGTTTCTTGTCCTGAAAAATAATTTAAAAGGTCTAGAATTATCTTTCAACTCTTACTCTGGCTTTAGTTTGCATTTCAATTAGTGAACGGTCTTCCTAGAGAAAAAAAATAATGTTCATTTAGTTTAATAGCAATGAATATATCAAAAGAGATGTTACCAATTAAATAATAATCCTTTTCAATAAAATACACATTTTACTATGAATTCCATAACAAATTCTAACTGAAGTTCAGCACAGAAGAACAAGACTTTAAAAAATGTATAAAGTTTAGACTTTTTAATTTTTAATGACATTTTTGCAAAGTGCATTGTTTCCAATTGGTTGATAAAATTCCTATTGTAGGCTACAATTCTTTGCAAGTTGAGCATTTCAATAGCTATTCAGTTATTTAGTAATTTCCTTTTTCTTAACACCATATTTATCAGCAATTCTTTTGTACTCATTTACGTTTTAAAGCCTCTGCCACATTAGCAGAAAGGATTACATTAGGATAGCCAAGGAGATTCGCTTGCTCAGACTACCTTACCTTATCCGTTTGCTACACCAGCAGCTGTTAGGTGTGTAATGAGGAAAAAGTGAATAGTTGGGACAAAACCCTCATTAGCTATCCCTCTGCAATTTACCCTGCCTTGGGGTCAGAGGCCTGGATATAAATATGCATATATAACAAATATTTTAATTATTAGTTTATCATGTTATAAGCTCAAATCAATCTCCCACTATGCAGCCATTAAAGTTTTCAGTTTTAGTGAACTGATATCTGCCCTACAGATAAGCTATTCCATATTTTACCAGCAGAGTAAGCCCTCCAGCATCTCTTCAACCTCTGGAGAAGAGCACCCGCACTACTGCCTCTTCTAGAAAACAGGGAGGGAAGGAGGAACGGAGGGACAGAGGGTTTGCAGGAACACACAGTATATAACTCAGGCACTGTCTTAATCTATTTGCTAAAAATCTTGGGTTCAGAAGGACAGCAGGCAGCAGATGTAGCTCACTGGCCATAAAACTACCAGGCGGCAGGCATAGACAGATTGTTTTAGGCATTATGTGAAAAACAGGTCCTTCAGTTACAGTTGGAACTGAAGACTCCTGCCTACTGCTTTGTACATCATGATAGACTCTGAGAAGTGTAGCTTTTTGGAAATGAGTTGGTATGGATTTATTTAGCATCTTCTCAGCCGAGCACATGGATAGTATTGCTTTGCTACCGGTCTAATCTTGCAAGACGTCAGTCATGCGAGTAGAACAAGGGGCCGTTTTATGCTACACTTAATCCAGTTTGACTACACACTGTAACTTAAAGAGGACTTATTCCCTGTCGCCTCCACCCTGCCTTCCCTGAGTCAGATCCAGCCATTGTGCAAAGCAAGACGTGCTTGCTGATCCAAACAAACTTTTGTGGGGCTGTTTTACTGGTGAATTATCAAGCGAAGCTGATTCACAGTACTAGATCTGCTGCAAAATGGAGGTAACCATGTTACATTGGATTAACATGACGCTACCTCTGCAAGCTTATTCCTTCTGTAGAAATCATGCTTAAAACACCAACAGCTTGTTTTTCAAGTGGAAATTACTAAGTCAACTTGAAATACAAGACTGGTTAGTCATTCGACCTTGAATCTCATAAAAATTGTGCTTCCACCGGGAATAACGAAAACGCTGTAAAACAGAAGGGTTGCCAAATGTTAGTAGAATTATTCATATTTTATAAGGTCTGTAACGTAACTGTTACAATTCAAATACTTCCAAACTTTGTAAGTTGTTTAAATGCTGTAGGTGCACTGATAAAGCCAAATTGAGTGGGCTTAAAGAAAAAAAACTTTTAAGATTATTCTCTTAAAGAAAGGCTGGCTCTGGAGTGAGCACACGGATGAATTCTGTATTCTCCCACACACTTCCTGGATAAGCCAGAGAATTTCTTTGCTTGCCAGTTAATCTTTGAAGGATGAAAAATAGCAATCTTTTTCTCTGACAAGACATATTGGAAGGCAGAACACTTCAAAGAGCGCTTAGTGACTGTAGTAGTGAAGGCCCTATAGTTAACACAGACAGAATAACAACAGGCATTTAAAATAGAATAATTTGCTTTCTACAGATCAATCTCTGAGGGTGGCATTGCCTCCAAAAGATATTGCACCAAGAATATTAGATTACAGTATCAGGATCTACAACTTCACCCTATATGAATATATTTTTACTTTTGCTTTTCAGAATACACTGTTAAATTTTCATTTGTAATATTATGTGATAAAAATTGCATCCTGAAAAGTTTCTCATGGCTCGAGTTTATCTATACCAGTCAACTGTTATGTTGTTAAGATAAGCATATAAGCAAGGAAATTGTGTAAATCATCAATAATTTATCAATAATTAAAATGCTTACAGCATCTTTTAAAACTATTTATATGTCACAATATATTGAAAAGGCTATGAATTACATTTGATTCAGTACACTTGCTCAAATAAAAAGATAAATAAATGCCAAAGAACATCTTACTCATTTTCTTTTGGATTCTTTTACTCGTCCTTGTTCGCTCAGCATTTTTATTCCCATTCAGAATTATCATTCCTTGACATATGTTAGTTTCTAGATTGTGCTTGTCATTAGAAGTAGATTTTTGAATTTTTCTGACAAGAGATTTGGTTTAGAATCAACAAAAATATTATCTTCCCTATATACACTAAATTAAGGTTTACAGTAAGCTAAAAATGTAAACACATTTAATTTTAAAATGACATTTATAATAGCATTAAAGTATATTTGCTAACTTTGATACTACCAAAAAGAAAGCAATTAGGGCAGAAACTGATTCTCAGATCTGCAATTAAAATGTTAAAACCTTTACCTTTTATCATTAAAATCATTAACATGAGGAACGAGCAGTCTGCATCACATTTGTTACATTAACACAAGTAGGAATTTAAGAATATTATGCATAATTTTGTCATACTCAAAACCCTTAGCTTTGTTTCGTGTTGCGTTGCCACTGTGACAACTGGAATCACGACCTGTGCACTTTCTTGAAGAGGTCCTTTTTAACTGCTTTGGTCTCCTTGATGTTGCTTTGGTAGTTTCTGCACACAAATTGGTCTCCACTGAATGGGAAATTCCCTCCCAAGTAGGTTTTTCATAAAAGTTGCCACACCAATAACCTGAAATTACTTCTTTCTCTCTCTGTTGATCACCCACAAGCTGTGACAAAAAAAAAAACCACTACAAGTGACTAGTAAACAAACTATTAAAAGAACAGTCCTATACAAGAGCAAGAGCTCAAAGTACATCATCTTATAAATTACATATGTGCTCACAGCCAATAGAAAAAACACAGAGAATAGAGGCGCTACTTAAGTAATAAGTGAAATTCTACAGATACCACAGACAGGTTTTCAGAGAGGATCCTTAAACACTGCCACATCATGCAGCACTGGGAGAATTTGCCAAGTATAACAGGATACTCCGAATAAATCTAGCTGTCAGTGAATAAAAATTGTTATCTAAAAGTTGCTTACTTGGATGTGTGAAATAACTTAACAGATTAATTTTAGTTCCCTATAGACATGAGCTTCTTGCCTGAAAAACTGTGATGTGCAAGATGCCTTACCTAGCCACTTTTATTTCAGTCTTGCACAAATCTAGAAATGTGCCCAGGGCCAGAAACAGAGTTTCAGAAATTCCTAGCTGAGAAGCTATTTCTAAAAACATACAGTCCAAATCCTGAGCTATCACTACCGCAGATGAGATTTATCTCAGTTGCCTGCAGCCATCTAGAAGTCAGACACCTTAGATGTCACCATGCATCCTGATTCCTATCACCACTGAAGAGGAGCAGCCCCTTTCAGAGACTCATTCATCTTGTTCTAAGGAATGTTAAGGGCATCCTAACTAGATGCTTATACACATATTCTATATGCTCATCTCTAACAGAGAGAGGAATCCCATATAAGGATGAATTATCACAAAGTAGATAATTTGAGTTACAATAGTCAATTTTCCATTTTAGCCCACTGGACGTGAGCATGTTCTGTATTGCTCCCGTTGCTGCCATGGCCAGGGTGCACCTCAGCTTGTTACCCACTCAAATACCATGCAGTGCTCCTGGGGTACAGCCTTGGTGCACATGCAGCATGGGCACAGGTGGTCTACAAATTCTTTTGCAATGACAGTGGAAAATTTGCCGGTGTTCCCATGGGATACAGATGAAAATGTAAGATATAGTGGTTTTTTTGATTGTTTGTTTGGGGGTGGGTTTTAATTCACATATTCAGTAGAGTTTCCTGAAGGGGTGATATGCATCCACAGAAGTGGCCCCTCCCGGTAAAGACATGATGTACATTAACAGGAAATTTGCAGGAAACTAAACACTGAAGTGTACAGAACTATGAACCCAGTACTCTCCATGATACTGCAATTGCTATAGAAGAAGAGAGAGGGAAAACAAAGAAAGTATTGTGAAGAGAAAGCAAATAAAGGGATCATATATCAGAACAGACGGTCTATACAAACCTATAGCTGCATCTATAGGACAATACAGGCTCTCCTCTTTTGGGTAGCTGTTTCGTTCTTATTTCAGAATAAGGATACCGTGAAAAAACAAGGTTGAGGAAGGACCAGAGAAAGCAATATACTATCATAACACAACAATTACTAAGAAATTAACCTGAGGCTTTTTCCCATTAGTCTTCCTCTGCCTTTAGTAAGATATCAAAAAGCTAAAATAAATTATTAATCAAAAAGAGATTATGGATCCTATTCTCCAAAGATCCTGACTCAAAATCTTAACTGCAACACTGAGCTCCACAATCCACAATCTGTGCTACATATTTCAGAAATCTTCACGGAAGCAAGCTTTACAAGTGGCTATGGTTCTGAGCTTTCAGCAAGCTATTAGCTACCTTTGCAGAACATCTTCTTACACATTGTGATATTCAAATAATGTATCCAATAAAATATTGAATTAATTGATATTTTTGAGTGCTTTATGCCATTGAGTGGAAGAAAAGTGACTGTAAAACCACCTTAACTAGATATAATGGTTTATTGTTGATCTACAGATTGCAGATTATGCAGAGGCAAAGCAGACCTGATTCCAGCTTCAGAAGGGATATCTATTGCACTCCATAGTATAAACATGTAGGTCTTTCTCTTTCCCTTGTCATAACCTAACAGGAAGATATTTTAGTGTTGTTTTCACATCCCCCTCCAGACTTCTGCATTGTGTTGAATTCAAAAGACCTGTAGCAGACCATCTTTGCAGCACAAGGTATATGTTGTGAACAGCACAGGATAAGAGACAAAATAAAAAGAGGGATCACAGTTTGTATCCATACATACTAGCATTCTGAGTGCAGGACAAAGACATAAAACCTAATTTCAACTTCTGAAGTAAGTCTCTCGTAGGCAGAGCTAAAAAACACAGACACTCAACATTTTGAAATATTCAGCATACTTGTAGCACAGATGCAGAAAACCCAGCACACTATGGCATGGAAAAGCAAACAAAAGAGGATAGGGTGGGGAAAAGGTTGAAACTGGCTGGTTTATGCAAGTGTGCTATCACGGCAAATCAGAATAGTGTTTTGGTACTTTCTTTGGAGAAGATGTGAGAAAAACTATGTGGAGAGAACAGGAGTTTTTAAAATTCTTCTGCTAATTCTAGTCACACCAGGCACTGAATAAAAAACAACTGAAAACCAAACAAAATAGAAAAATTTACCAGGATTTCCTATCCCAGCAAGCTCTGACATTTTTATAAGAATATATCAAAAGAAAAAAAAAGGAATTTTAAAACAAAAGCAATGAGACGATATTAAGCATGTAAATTAACAATACCAATTTGTTGTCTACTAAGTTTTATAACTCCAAGTGTTTTGACTATTCCATAAGATATTCTAAGATATGCATAACTTATACAAGACATACATAACACATATGTACTTGCTCATTCATTGTCCTCTGCCAGTTAGATCCTACCATGGCTTTTATTTCTTCAACCTGAAATGTAGGAATCTGAGGTTCAAACATATTTGTTAGTTGCATATAGTCATCATGTAGCTGGGGAACACTGGGTTCTGAGCTCAGCTGCTCTTCCTCAGCACTAAGCTGCCTCTGGCTTGGCCCTCCAGCAGCAACAGATCCTGAGAAGCAGTTCAGAGCTGTCACCAGCTCAGCTGGCAGGGCATCGCTCTTCTCATCTGCTAGAGTATAGAAGGGTAAGGTATAACCCTGACACTCTAACATGTCAGGCAAGGGGTCTAGCATTTTAGGACTCTCCGAGTCACTGAGAGGTTTGAACAAATCACTGATTTCAAATTCACCTGGAACTGCACTCTGTTCAGAGAATACTTCCAGGAATATCTTCCCTAAGGATGTCAATGAGAGATCTGTATCATTATTATGGTTATGTTCCTTTACTGTGTTATCTGTGTCAACTGCGGTCCTGTTCATTTCCTGGCAATCTTCCAAAACGTGTGGAAATATCTCTTGCAGTATCTGTTCTTTTGGAAACATGACTAGCTCCTCCAGAAATGCATCTAGACACAGGCTTGTTTCTGGAGAGAGATCTTCATCACTTAATTTCTCTGAAATCTAAACGTAAAAAAGGTTTACAAAAAAAAGGAATGGAACCTCTCTCTCTAAAAAGCACATAATCAACATTTACTTTGCAAACTATCAATATGCACATATAGTATTTACAATTTTTGAATAAAGTAGACTGCAAGAACCTTAGGTCTTTACTAAAAATTCAGAAATTTTTTTGCCGCAGTCTAACCCTTACTAAAAATTGGCACCAATTTCAAAAGTAGATCATTTCAGCTGTTGATCTTCCTTGCAGTAAAAAACTCAAGAACAAAATAGACAAAACATGTTATAAAGTCATATAATGCTACTGACAATGACAAGAAATGTTGAGGCATTAAAAATTTCTGTCATCCCAAACCAGTAGAAGTGGACATACTCACAACACCATATAATAAGCAGTTAGTAAAACACAATATATTCTTTCAGCTTTGCTTATGTGTTGGTGTGAATTTCAAGGTATGAATCACTTGTGCCTCATAAACCTAAGCTCAAAATCTTTGGAGTATCTGTGGGGGCTGTATGTCTAATTTTCCACACTAAGAACAGAAGCAAAAAAAATAACTGTTCTTTGAAAAGTAACACTTCTGCTGTTTTTCTAATGACTTTGATCTGTTTTCTAGGAGATGCACCCACTTTTATACCATTTTTTTCTAATTTTTCTAATTTTCTAATTTCTTTTTTTTCCTAAGAAGTGTTTCAAACACTTCTGCTGGAGAAAATCAGATGCCTCAGAAAGTCTAAAAAACTTTTTCTATATAATGTGTAAAACAGTGGTGTTCCTTAAGAGAATCTTAAAAGAGATTTCCTTTCAGTGCATTTTTTGACTCTTGCTGCCAGCAAGTGGCAATATTGTGCACTGCAAGAATTCTTTAACAGAAGGTAACAAATTTTGATAAAGCTCATATACAACAAAACAAAAAAGGCAGAAACCTGATGCTGTTGATTCACATTCAGTTTGCAAGCCATTATAAATCCCTGACATTTTGTTGAAAAAATATTTCCTTATCAGCAGTTTTCCATGTGTAGCTACATGTGTAGCTAATTGCTCCTTTTTACTTTAAAGTCCTTTAAAGTACTTCTTTAATATATTGAGTTACAGTTTATTTTTAGACCATTTTCCCAATTTGTACAGGCTTTAAAGGACTGAGGGGGAAAAAAAAAAGCATCGGCATAAGTCTCATTTTTTTCTAAAAAGAATCTAGAAAAAAGAGGAATAGACTAGAGCATTTGGGATTTTGTGTGGGGTATGTGTGTGTTTATTTTAAAATAAGCAACACTATAATGTAATGCTATCAACTAAAAGACACGTAAAATTTCCTATGCTACCTTCAATATTTTCTTAGGTAAATTTTAGCAGATTATGTTTTTTCCCCAGCATTAAATGAACTACTCAAGCTCCTTGACAAGATAAAAATAAAATTGATTTATGCAATACCTTTTTCAGGAACAAACCGATAGCAGTAAATGAAACATTCATAATCTACAGACTATCATTTACACAGACTATTCAGTAGGTAATTACTCTGCATATTCTGAGAAACTGTTCTGCACCGGAACAACAGAGTGGAGATGTCAGAACTGCTACCCTGCTGTCAGCTAAACGGGACTTTTCCTAAGACGCTGCAGACGGCAGCGACACTTACACATACTCCTAAGAGCATCTCCTTTCTCCAAGATCCCTGCAGCTGATCTCAGCAATGTTGTAGAAATGCTCACAACTGAATATGGCATTGCAGTGGGCCGTGCTAAAGGCAAGTCCCTTTTTGCTTTAGAAACAGCAACAGAGCAAATTCCAATGAGAGCTTCTTGGTCCAGGAAAAATGGACTTGAAATGAGTGACCTGAGTGGGGATGAATTCAGACCAAAATCAAAAAACACAAGGGTAGCCTTGGGGCTTACATCAACTGTGGAATAAGAACAATGCAGAAGTAGCAGAGCAGCTGTAAGAAGCATTATGGTTGCAAACAATAGCACACAGACACATGATACTGAGGCAAAGACCAAGAACCCTTACAAAAATGCTTCTATGCTGCTTTGAGACAGACCTTTCCAAGTCCCTCTCTGCTGCCCAGACCTCACTAGCTTCAAACCATGACTGTTGAAAGGAAATAGGGAAGAGGGGGTTAATGTCAGTGGCTGCAGAACCGTAAATTCCTGCTCAAATATTTCTTGGGTTGGGTGGTTTACTTACTGATTTTCCTTTATTTCAATTATTGATGGATTTACATTGTTGATTTTTTTTCTTGCTACCTTTTCTGCAAGCTATGGGGGATTCCCTCTCTCCTCCTAGGTTTTCTTTCAATGAATGCAAATAATTACCAAAATAATCACTACTCTGTGTGAGTTATAGTCATAACACCCGGGTTGTATTAAGCTTAGGTAAATTAGCTTTTCTACTGTTGCATTCGTCAATCTGCTTTTAACTGCACATTTGTGCATCCTCTCTTGCACTGTACTGGCTGTTGTCTAATCTTCAGGTAAACTAGTTTGAGAAATAAGCTGTCAGAAAACTAATCCAACTGAAAAAAGTGAACAGTGTCTGACAATCAGCTCCTCAAAACCGTTTTTGCATTTGGTCTCAAAAAAACCCAAAGGAAGCAGCAGAAATACATGGCAAAGAAAACAGGCAGTACCATTCAACAGGCAATTAGATAGGCTTAGACCATGGTGGAATTATCCTGGATTCAAAATCACTGAAAAAGGAAGCTGACATATGTAGGGAAATGTAGTTCGGAAGCTATTCCATCGCTTTTACGCGATCAGCAGTATAACTCATGGCTTGTAAGCAGCCCGAGGGTTAGCAAAGAGAGCAAATAGAGACTGGTACTACCTATTTTGGCCACAAGTGACTCATTCACAAACAGAAGGCAGTTACAAATACTCTTCTGCTCCTCAAAGATCTTCCTAATGTCTCTTCCATAATTTTCATTTGCTGGAAACATGCTGCCATCTGTAGTTTCTTAGGATGGTTCCCATTAGCTTAAGGCACAGCTCTTCTGGATTCTGTCTCATTATAATATCTTTCATATTTCTTCATTAGTGTACCTCTCCTACATTTGTATCCAGTAAGTTTTCTAAGCGTGATTCCAACTCAAAGAGTGAAAAGCTGAGTAAGACTTAGGCAAAACAAGGTAAAAACTAACCTGATGTACTCAGTGTAGGTTTTGACAGCTACACATCTGCATTTTAAAATGTCAGAATCTACTGTTTTTCAGTAAAATATTCTCCAATGCTAATTTAATCAAATGATTTTACATGTGCATTCAATTATGAAAATTTACTAACCTTTTCCTCTGAATCTTTCAGAAATCCAACCACTTTGGCATTTAAATCTAGGATATAAACAAATATTTCAGCTGTACTGTCACTGAGTTCCACTTTTGAAAGTTCTCACCTTCTCTAATAAAATGACCTCTTCTTCCTGATAAATGCTAAAGTTTCCAAGATTCTTAAAAACAACTGCATTCAAGCTCTCTGACAAGAGCTGACAATGAGTTCTCTATGTAGGCTCTGTTAATCACCAAATTACATTCTTGAGTCACCTTGTTACATTTCTTAGCTGTAGTTTGGAGGCCTGTGTTTCTGAAGACCATCATGCAATTGCAACTACCACTCATTTCAGAGGGCGAGGCCTGTTCCCTGAGCTCCGTAATTACAATGCAATTAGACAACACAAAGGAGCCAATCTAATAATTTACAAAATGGGCTCAAATGGGCTGGTCCCACACCCCGATCCCATCATCTCACTTTGATATTCATCAGAGTTTCTTGGAAACTATTTTGTTTTCCCAGAAATAAAAAAAAAAGGAAAATAATATAAAAAAGAATTATCTACTAGGACAGCAGAAATTTGTATAAACAGAAAAGAAGCAATACATGAGGCAGAACTTTCTTTCTGGGAGCAGATATTAACAGGAGCACAGAAGAAATAGCAGCAGGGCATTACATTATGGCCAGAGATGGGAAAGGTCTGGTAAAAGTTTTACTTCTCTCAGGAGTATCTGTGATTCAGGAAAATGTCTGTAGGGAGCATGTTGTAGGACCCTCAAGGACTCTTACTCACATTCATGCTTTTCTTATATAAGGCACTTGGGCACCCCTCAGCCTGTAACTTTCACCAGCAATGGAACAATTTTAACTTGGCATCACTACCTTGAGAAAGCAGTTATTATTTCAAAGAATTCTAACACTATACTTGCAAAAAGCATACCTTGCATTCCAAAGCAACAATGAAAAACTGCTGTAAAGGCCACATTTAATAAAATTCCACATAAACCTATGTGGATACTCATCTTCCGTGTCTCATATGATTCTGCCAGTTAAAACAACTTTCAGTTTTGTATAAAATAAAACATACCTACAGAATTATTTTGCTGTCTCCCTACTGCAGCATTCAGTGAATAAACAGGATCAGGAACATTTTCAGAAAGTGAAAGACAGTTCATCCAACCCCTAGGATTAAATAATGTAATAAAAAGGTTCAGAAAGAACTGTAATCTGGTGATCTTAAGAAAATTTTTACAGTAGTTAAGATTAATGAAGATTTGTGCTTACTATTACTGTTTTTGCAACAGCAATTGTAGTCATTTTAGAGGTAGGCATGTGCAATTCAGGAGGACAAGCTACTGGACTGGAAGTCCTAAGAATTCCAGATTTTCTAAGTTGAGTTAGCTATCCCTTTTTAATACTTATTTTTATTTCTTCTATTTTAAATTCTCTTTCTATTGAAATCCTTCTATATTTTTTTTTTAGACAAAGAGGTCTAATCTCTCTACTATAAATTCTTGGATAACAATTTTCCCTGAGTAGTCTTTATGTGATAACATCAATAAGAAAGAATACAGAAACAGTTCGGCCCATACTGGATACAGAAGTACCTCCGGCATAAACACACATCCTTTTCTAAGCAAGTAAGAAAACTGCTTCAGAGCAAAGTACTGGAAATAAAAGAGCATTGTTTAATTATAGTAGGGCTGAATGGAATGTATTTGTAATGTACAGTACTCACTGCAGTAGAGACTGGGATTGGTCAGATTCATTCATCTCCTG
>JAUBNY010000943.1:1589388-1601493 GCA_032275445.1 Crypturellus soui
AGTGAGGGTGACGGAGCACTGGAACAGGCTGCCCAGAGAGGTTGTGGAGTCTCCTTCTCTGGAGATCTTCAAGACCCCCTTGGATGCAGTCCTATGCTACGTGCTCTAGGTGACCCTGCATGTGCAGGGGGGTTGGTCTAGATGACCTCTAGAGGTCCCTTCCAACCTTAGGCATTCTATGATTCTAGAAAGACAGTTTTCCTAAAGCCTAGGGGATAGGTTGTTACTTACAAGATAATGTGTAGAGGATATAATCCCCTATGGAAGTGTCTAGAACCAGGTTTGTGTGTATAAATAACAAAGTCTCTATTAAGTCAGGTTCTTATTTAAGTATCTTTTTTAAACTTTAAGATATAGTTACATATTTAAAATTCATCATAGAGCTTTATATGTTTTTGATTATAGGCGATGAGAAAGCCAAATCTCAGTATATTTAAGAGAATTTTATGGCACATTATTTCTACGCTATAGAACATGATTAAACATCCTTGATGAGTCTAAAGCTACAACACAGAGCAAACAGACTAGATTGCAGTGTATGTAACTGAAGGATGTACAGAGTATCCATGCCACCAGTTTCGTGAAGGTGTGAGTTTTTCTGTTGGGTGTTTGTTATCTATTAAAAGCACACAGGGATGATGAAATGCATCAGTAACATGGGAATTGGTTACTGGTGCAAAAGAACTGTAGGCAGAATGCTGTATGTGAGAATGATTCATTTTTTTGAGATGAAGGAAGCACAACTGTCTTGAATGTGATTAACTTGAATCACTAGAGAATATTTAGGAAGTAAGGAAGACAGAGAAGGGTAACATTGAAGTTTTGCTGTTGGTGATGTGCACAACATTGGTAACTTACGTAGTTAATCAAGATTTTAATCAGAAGACTAAATAAAGAAATAGGATTGGGTGAGCTCTTTCATTGAGAGGTGATGCAAAATGATAAGTTGGAGTTTAAATGATATCAAAATCGCATGGCCGTAGTGGATGCTAAGATCTGCCAGCAGTCAAAGAGAGTAGCCAAGAGGAGAACTGACTTCTGTTTGCGTCTTTGAGGTGATAAGAAATCCTACTTAAAGAAACGAGGGAGATGTAGGGATTATGGGAGATGTGAAAATTTATGGTTTGAGAAGGCAGCAGAGCAGATCATGCATACTCTGTTTCAGAAGATTAGAAAATAGTGTGCTTATAAATGGAAAGTAGATGGATGAAGATGCGATTCCTTATTCATCTGTTACTTAACTGTTTTTTTTTTGCAACAAAACAGATTTTGAGATGACTTGAAGGAAATTATGAAGCTCTGTCCTTTATTCCCCAAATCCTCCTGCTTGCTTATATGAAACTTTCTTGTGTTGCAGTTTTTCTAGGTTTGGAAAAAGAAAACAGTCTTGAAAATGTTGTCCAGACTGTTTCGAATGCATGGCCTTTTTGTAGCTTCTCATCCATGGGAAGTTATTGTGGGAACAGTGACTCTCACCATCTGTATGATGTCCATGAAGATGTTCACTGGAAATGATAAGATCTGTGGCTGGAATTATGAGTGCCCAAAACTTGAAGAAGTAAGAATTTACATTCATGTTATAATACTTGTTTTTAATCAGTGGATCCTTAAATATCTCTTAAATAGAGGGTTTTTTTTTGTGTGTGTGTGTGGGGGGGGAGGGGAGATACAATACGAAGAGGCTATGATGTATTAAAAACAATGCAGTTATGCAGAAATTCCTTTCTTTGTTGCCTACTTCTCCCATACTGGATATTGAAGCTGTATGCAAATGGTAGTGAGCCACAGGAGCTTTTCATTAAATAGAATATTTGGTTGCAGGATATCTAGAGAACAGGAAGAATTTTGGTATTAATATTGTTTGCAGTATTTTGTTAACAGAGGGTAACAGTGATACTTATTTTATTCCAAAATTCCTTTTTTTTTTTAATGCAGCCTCACAATTTAAATGTTTTTAATAAAGCATAACAAGTGATTCTCTCTTGAGAGGGCTAACAAGATCACTTTGTGTCTTGAGCAGGATGTTCTGAGCAGCGACATCATCATCCTGACAATCACCCGCTGCATTGCAATCCTTTACATATACTTCCAGTTTCAGAACCTTCGTCAGCTTGGGTCAAAATACATTTTAGGTAATATATCCAATTTTCTATTTGCTTTTTACTCTTCAATTGTATATTTTTAATTTAAAAAAAAAAAGGTAATGAGTATGAGAATGCTAATGCTAGTATACAGAATTGGCTTGCTTTATTTCTTTGGGCTTCTGCATAGATGAAAGCATTGTTTTGAAAGGTTGTATAGAATTGTATAAACATTGGAAATGTAGTTCTCGATATAACTTTAGTGTGTGAAACTCTTTAAGCTAATTTTCTTTCTTGTGGATATGAAGTGAGAGATCTATGGCTTTTATTTCTTAAATATTAATTTGAATGCAGCGTAGATTTTTAATATACATTTAAAATAGCATTATTCTCGGGTTGTATTTCATGTTGTATATATCATCTGAAATATTAGAGTTATGATTTATGATTGGAAATGATTTAAAGGTATGATTTATAATTTTTCTATGGTTTTTCTTAAGGTATTGCTGGCCTTTTCACAATCTTCTCAAGTTTTGTTTTTAGTACAGTGGTAATTCACTTCTTGGATAAAGAACTGACAGGTTTAAAGTAAGTAATAGATGTTTATTCTGGATTTCTTGTTTCAAATGTTTTCCTATACAATAAAGCTTGAATTTGCTCATAAAATATTCCTTTTATTTCAGTGAAGCTTTACCATTCTTCTTGCTTCTGATTGATCTTTCAAGAGCGAGTGCATTAGCCAAATTTGCACTTAGTTCCAACTCACAGGTCAGTGGGGTTTTTTTGTGCTTTCTTTTTTTTGGGGGTTTTGTTTTGTTTTTTAGACCTTGATACTCTGATGTAATTCACATAGCTCAATATAAAGGATTTACAGTAAAGATAGCCTATCATACATAGGAATGGTTTTCTAATATTTGAAGTTCTAAAATACATTAAACTAGATTATGTACAAGGCAACTTATCATAATAATTGTGACTATATTACATATATATATATAAAACATATTATAATAGAATGTTATATAACTGTATATTATAGTATAATAGACTGTACAAATCTTTTAAAATACTTTTTGGAAAAAATTAGATTTTTGCATGCATGTGCATGCGCATACGCACATGCACGCGCACACACACACACAGCTTAAAGTTTAGAGCTTAAAGGTTAAATGAAGTTTGTATGCATTGATTTTTGTAGGGGCTTAAGAATACTTATTAGCCAAAAAAGGAGATATTCACAATTAAATAATCTTGTGATATAAATAAAGACTGTTGGAAGTATAATAGCTTGTATGAGCTGTAATGATTAACACATACATTCTTTCACAGTAATTAATTTCTCAATGTGTTTTATAAAGCCTTACCACATAACAATACTGAGTTTATTAATCACAGTATCTACACCCCTTATGAAGAAAAAAAATTGTGCAACTTTTCATTTTTGTCTTTATGCTAATGTACAGAAATTTCATTTTTTTAGGATGAAGTAAGAGAAAATATTTCACGTGGAATGGCAATTTTAGGCCCTACTTTTACACTGGATGCCCTTGTGGAGTGTCTTGTTATCGGTGTTGGTACTATGTCAGGTGAGTAAGAAAGTCTTTAGAATGTAAACCTTTTCATATAGAAAAGACCATTTAAAAGACATTGGGATATTGGTGATTTCAAATGATAGCTGTTATCTGTGGGGGTGTGGAATGACTTTAGATATTTATTTACCTTCCTTTTGTAGGCGTTAAACTAAGGTACTGCAAAATGATTAGCACTAAACACGTTTGATCTTCGTTAATCTGCGAATGTTAAAAAAAATCAATTTATTTTCACTTTATGCAGGGGTACGGCAACTTGAAATCATGTGCTGCTTTGGCTGCATGTCCGTTCTTGCCAACTACTTTGTCTTCATGACCTTCTTTCCAGCTTGCGTGTCCTTAGTATTAGAGGTAAGAGCAGTTTCATGAGAGAGCTAATGTAGTGCTCAGGCTGTGCACACTTCTTCATTAAGGTGTGTGTTAGCACTTTGGTTCTCCTGCTGAAGTGGACAAGAAAAATAAGAAAAGTTATAGTAGCTCAACTGATGGACAGTAACTTGTTACCCTACTGCCAGAGACTTAAATTAATAGTGTGTTCTGGTTGAACCCCAGGTAAACAAATCGTAACAGCTGTCCAGGGCCTTTCACTACCTTAGGCTCACTCTTAATAATAAAAAATGTGAAATTGAAGCTTTTTTATTCTTCAGACACATTTGTTTCTTCAAACGTGCTGAATAGGGCCTATTTTTAAATTGTTGTTTTTGCAGCTTTCTCGAGAGAGTCGTGAAGGGCGTCCTATATGGCAGCTCAGTCATTTTGCTCGTGTGCTGGAAGAAGAAGAAAATAAACCAA
Source organism: Crypturellus soui (assembly GCA_032275445.1). Taxonomy (NCBI): domain Eukaryota; kingdom Metazoa; phylum Chordata; class Aves; order Tinamiformes; family Tinamidae; genus Crypturellus; species Crypturellus soui. Next base: position 1,593,851 of record JAUBNY010000943.1, read on the forward strand.
ACCCTGTAACGCAGAGGGTCAAAATCATCATGGTTTGTGACTCTTTTCATTTACTTCTATTTATGTAATGAATAAGCTATTATTGTGCAGTGAATACAACTTCTGTTTCCTATAGACTTTTATCCTGCACCCCAGTGCTCTTGTTCATTGTGGCAATTCTAACATCCTCTAAAGCTGCATCTAAAGTCTTCCTGCATATGCCATTTATGCTTACAACACTAGTTGCTTCTACACATGCCCTAATTCCCTTCCTATTTCCTGTAGAAGTACCCTCAGCTTTCTCCTCTTGCTATTTGAGCAAGAGGAAGGGTGTGCTGGAGCTGGTTCAAAGCTGCAAGCTTTAAGATAAGCCAGAAAAGAAGTTAAGGAAAATGTGATGAGCTAATAATTTCCCTGCACTCAGGACATGATAGGGTGGGTTTCCCATGCATTGCTAGTTTTCGTGAAATTGGTGAAGGCTCGCTATCTGCTTTGTTTTTGTCTGTTAGTCTTTCTCCTGCCCAAATAGCTTTTGATAACCAAATTTCAAGCCATGTGATCCTAAAGAACTTGTTTCTATCTGAAACGGGCAAAAGCATATAAATGAATCTACAACTGGAAAATGGTATTGATAAGTGGCATGGAATGTCAGCCTTTAGCCTTAGCCTTCTGAGTCATGAGAAGTTAAAGTACAAAATAAATCATTTATCTTAACAGCTGAAAACTTAATGACTGCTGTTTTGTTTTGTTCTTTACCACAGTCGCTAGGTTTGGTTCTTGTTCACGCCCACAGCCGCTGGATAGCAGAACCAGCAACTCAAAACAGCACTGTAGAAAACGCAGTGGGACTGGATGAAAACGCACCCAAGAGAATTGAGCCGAATGTTTCCCTGTGGCAGTTCTATCTTTCTCGGTAGGTTCCCTCACAGCAGAGAAGTATATTTAATTCATTAGGATGTACTGTCCAGCGCTGCCAGTGGCAGCCTTAGGGTACTGCGCTGTTGTAAACCAGCAGCTCTGGCTGCTCCAGGATACCTAATAACCTGAGATGACATTTTATGAGAGGTGTTTCGGTAGTGTGACAGTCTTGCAATCTTCTTAAAACAGTGTGATTATGGTCAGGAACCAGCTGTTCTGGATGCGTTGTCTTTTCCCGCTAGCACTGGCATATTTCCAAACAGACTAGAAAATGAGTTTTGTGACAGCATGGGAGTTAATTATTTGTGCAGAATTTCTGACCCTTCTCACAAAACAAAAGCTGATCTGTGGCTTTATTCCTTTTTCCGTGCATTTTTTTTCCTCTAAAGATGGAGGCACTGTGTAACTCAAGGAGGCTGTTGGCCCACAGCTCTGCTTAAGTGCGCATTGTGATTCCGCAGTATTTCAGAAAACTCAGCAGTGTTTGTCTCGGCTTTTTTTCCCCTTCCTTAGAGCTTAACTTATACCATAATTGTCCTGATTGTCAAAGGGTGATTACTGCATCTTCCTGCTTCAAAATTTAGATGTGGATATTAAATTAATTTGACCTACTTGTTAAATAGTGAATATTTTCAGTAATTTCTCTCACTGGAATTGTTTTTAAATTTATTTATTTATTTATTTTTAGAATGGCCAGTATGGATATTGAGCAAGTAATCACTCTCGGATTAGCCCTTCTTCTTGCTGTGAAATACATTTTCTTTGAACAAACAGAGACTGAATCCACACTCTCTCTGAAGAATCCCATAACATCTCCAGTGATGGTTCAGAAAAGGGTCTCTGAGAATTGTTGCAGGAAACAATCTGGACTTCCAAAAACCAATCAGAAATCTAATACAGTAGAAGAAACTTTAATTGTCAAAGATGGAAATGGTAATTTTGAGCATTTAAAAATCTTATTTCCAGATATAAATATCAAATTTGGTGAATTCTGTAAAGCCTGTTTTATTTAGAACCAAATCTTTATTTTTTTGTAAACTGAAGATCATTTTAATTGTTTTTATGCAGCTGAAGTCATAAAACCTGTGTTAGCAGAGTCTTCAACCAGGGCTACATTTGTAGTTGGCAGTTGCAACCCTGTGGAAACTTCTGCACTTCCTAATAGAAAAGAAGCAGAAATTGAGTTACCTAAAGAACCGCGTTCTATTGAGGAATGTGTTCGTATACTTGGAAATGCAGAGGTATATATATATATATATTTTTTTCTTTTTTTTTGAGTAAAATCAAAAATTTTGATCCTATTCATTGTGATGTCTTCCTTCAGAGATCTATAGAGCTTTTATAATGGAGTGAATGTGTAAATATTATGCCATAGCATGCTAGACCATTCTTTTAGGCCTTCTCTTTTAGAAGTCATTTCTACTTCTCAGTTGCTTTTTTTTCCCCACTTTTAAAAATACAGATAGAAAATATATATTTGCTCTTTTTTTTTTCAAATTATATTACTTCCGAGATGAGAGGGACACAAAGCCGCTTTCTACAGTCATTCATGACACGCCAAGTAATTCAAGCTTCACCGTAAATCATGCATATGAGTAGATGTTTGAATGAAAGGTTTTTGGCCTTGTTCTTGTCTGCTATGAAATCTCACTGACACTCAGCTCCTATAGATACTGTCTGATAATGGTGAAAATAAATGTTGCTATTGGAAACATTTCAAGCTGCTTTCATTAATAGACTCACTGCTTTTTCTCCTCCCCACCCTTTACATTTCCAGAAGGGAGCAAAATTCCTTACGGATGCTGAGGTTATCAGCTTAGTTAATGCTAAGCACATTCCTGCATACAAACTGGAAACCTTGATGGAAACTCAGGAGCGTGGGGTATCCATCCGTAGACAGATGTTATCTAAGAAACTCCCTGAACCTTCATCTTTGCAGTATCTTCCTTATAGGAATTACAACTACTCTTTGGTGAGTAGAAGGCAGACAAGCAAAGTTCAATGCAAAAATATTTTCCAAATACATGGAATATTTGCTCTTAGTAATGTCTATGAGTTAACAATGAGCTTGGTTAAAGCGGCTGTGAAAACTGCAAACCCAAATTTTGGGTTTGGGGGTTTTTGCTAAGATAGCTCTTTGTAATGACAGATGTAATGGGTAGTGTGCTATAATATTGTACGTATGATCTTAATGATGATTTTTATGTTATTCTTGTAAGGTTATGGGAGCTTGCTGTGAAAATGTGATTGGCTATATGCCCATTCCTGTAGGCGTAGCAGGGCCACTGTTCTTGGATAACAAAGAGTTTCAAGTTCCAATGGCAACAACAGAAGGATGTCTTGTGGCGAGCACAAATAGAGGATGCAGAGCCATCTGTGTAAGTAACTCGGTCAAAGAAGGTTGACTGTTGAATTGCTTGACCTGCTTGAAAATTTTCTATAAAACAAATATTTAACATGTCTTTTAGAGGAGTCTGGGAACATTTAGGGTATGTTTTTGTTTCCTGAAAGCTAAAATTCAGATTTGGTGATCCTGCTTCTTTTCTGTGTTGACCTTTAGCTTGGTGGAGGAGCAAGCAGTCGTATTCTAGCAGATGGAATGACCCGAGGGCCTGTTGTAAGGCTGCCCACTGCCTGCCAGGCAGCAGAAGTGAAGGTTTGGCTTGAAAGCTCTGAAGGTTTTAAAATAATAAAAGAAGCTTTTGACAGCACAAGTAGGTTAGTAAAATGGTTACCTGGACCTGAATTTCTGATGCAAGACTTCCATGAACCCTAAAATGCTTCCATTTGTAATTCTGCATATTGTAGCATAAGAAGTTATATATGGCTGTCTCATTTAGTATGAACCTAAGAAAACACCAGGGTTTTTTTATTGTTGCTGTGATTTTCTGCAATATCTTATTATCTGTGATAATAAGTATTTTCTGATTATAAGCAGTAAATGACTGGACCATAGTAACAAGTGAAACTGAGCAATATTTGATATGTTTTTATTTTGTCTTAGCATTTAAAATAAATGTATGACTTACTTGGGCTTCTAGTAGTTTCTATGCTAAAAGAAGTTTAAAGTTTGGAATCTGTTTTTCAGATGGTATTATTAGTAATATGTTAGGCCTCAGAAACCATAGAGTTGAAATGCTAAGAATTGTAAGATAGTGTTAAGGATAAGTTTGTTTTAATCAGAAGACCCTTTCAAGACTTGTGCTAATCTGCCTTTAGGAAGGTTATCCATATCAGTTATGCTTCTTACTAACCTATGAGTGTCCTCCAAGGCCATACATGCATCTCAGCAAAAGTCATTTGCGCCCCTCTTTAAAAAGAGTATTCTCCTGTTCTTCCTTGCCTTTAATCTACATGAATAAAGCTCTTACTTTTGGAAGATAAAATGTTTTATTGTTTTGCCCTGTTGTAAAAGATCCAAGAATTTTCAAAGGCCTCATTTTCAGTTGGTGGCTGGTAGTCAGCTATATTGGGGAGTACAATAGGGTGAAACTTGTGTTAGCACTTCAGGACCCTACATACTAAAAGTCCAGGCAGGGCTGTTCACTTTCAGAAGCAGTGAAACATTACATTTCGAAACTCCATTTCAAAAATTCTTTTGAGATAACCATGCACATAACTGAAGATTTACTTTTCCATGCTGAGCAAGAAAGAGTGCAGATGTCATAGGGCAGTTTAGGGAGTGATATGCAATAATTTGACTTTGCTACACACTTAGAGTTAGTTTAAGCTTTTTTTGCCTGAGAACTGTATATAATCATTCACTTTCCTTGCAGATTTGCTCGCCTACAAAAACTTCTCATCAGTTTGGCTGGTCGTAATCTTTATATCCGCTTTCAGTCTAAGACAGGAGATGCAATGGGAATGAATATGATTTCAAAAGTAAGGCCCAGTCTCCTTATTCTCTTTCTTCTAATTTTTTAAAGAAACGTAACATTTGTGCTCTGCCCATCTGTGACTGCCTGGCATGTGAAGACAGAATCAGATAGGACTTGCGTGCAGAACACATCTTTTTGCAGTGCTGTAAGATTATAAAACTGTTTGACTTAGCCTGGTTTGTGTTTATGCAAAACTATAAACACTGAAAGACAAAGAGTTAAAGTCATTTTGTTCGGAAGTTCTTGTGTGTTTGTTTTTTCAAGAGTGTTCCTGGTAATGTAGGACTGCTTGCTTGGTTCCTTTGGAATTGAGATTCTATCCAGCAGTAGTTAATCTGCTGCTGTGCTTATCGGTCCTTGTGAAGAAAGGATTAGGAATCTAATGATTAGCAGCAAGTGCAGCCATAGGGAAGAAACTGAGGCATGACTCAGCTCGGGATGGGGAAAAGCCTTGTACTGGCTGCCTCTGACTGCCTCTTATATGCACAGTTTACCCAGATAAAATACATAAATGGATCAGAGGTACTATAGATGAAATTTGTCTAATTTCCTAATACACAGAAGCTCCTTCCCACTTCATTCAAAGTGAGTTATTTTCATGCCCTTCATATTTAACTTGGCTCATATTGTACCTCCAGGAAGGTCTGCACATGCCCATTCTGGATACGTGTAGAATACATACATGTATCCAGAGAGGCCAAAGGAACTAGGAAGGATCAAGGACATATTTATTACAACTTATTATTCCTCATATTTCCATGTGATTAGAAAAACAATAGCAGTGATGCTACCATTTGCAGTGCCTCAGATTCCTTCCCAAAACCATGTCCTTTCTCTCAGCTATAACTGATAGCCTGAAGTTTTAATCTAATCTTGTTGTTCTGCTCTCCATGATTAATATTTTACAACCATAATGAGATACTTGTTTTTTAAGGATATCTGTGTATCTGCTAACAGGGTACTGAAAAAGCACTGGCAAGATTGAACGAAGAGTTTCCTGATCTTCAGGTTATAGCTATTAGTGGGAACTACTGTACAGACAAAAAGCCCGCTGCCATAAACTGGATAGAGGGAAGAGGCAAGTCTGTTGTATGCGAGGCAGTCATCCCAGCCAAGGTGGTCAGAGAAGTAAGTGCCTGCTTTCTTCTGTTTCAATTGCATATATTTTATGAAAGTGATACCATGTTTCCTAAATACAAAATAAGTTATCTTCCATATAAAGGTGATTTCCACACATATTGTTTTCAGACTATTGCTGTACGATAAGCCATTTCTATTGAGAACATCTTTTATTGTCTTTTGCACAATCCCAGTATTCTCTTTAAAGTTCACAAGCTTCCCTACTGCAACACAAGCAGATAGTCAGCTGCTTCACTTAAATCCAAGCTGCCTTAGTTTCCAGAGATGATGAAATGCAGCATTTACAGCCCTGCCAGTGCTAGTCCTGGCAAACTCGTCCTGCAGTGTGAGACCTATCTTAGATTCTTTTTCCTGAGCTGGCAAGACTGGGTGCATGTGTCAGCCAGATTGGCTCATGGTGTTTCTTGCCTGTTTACCTCACCTCCAGCACTGGTCGAGAGACAGCATCCAGCGAGGAGCTTAATACACAATATCTGTAACGCTCTTCCAACCGTGTGTGGTTCAACTTTTTACGTTCTGTGTAAATCTCAAGTCTTTATAGCTCTCTACCAAAGCCCTTTCCAAATGAGTTTGTGTCTGTACAAGGAATCAGCAACCAGGCTATTCTAGCATATACTGCATATGTTTGTCACCCATGGGTCTTTTTCAGTTCTAGTGTATTACTTCCAAAATCTGGAGGCAGTTGGACACAGTATTCAAAGAGTCTCTGCAGCCTAGACTTATACAGTGGCATGATTATGTTTTGTGAATTTGCTTTCTATTAATTTTTAACTATTGACTTTTATCACTAGTACTTCCAAAAAAGTGCTAAGAACAATATCTGTTAAAACCCCAGATATTTTCATTCCAGATTAACAGTGAGAAGGCCATCATAGTTTTAGTAACTTTAGGCCTCCCTCTGCCCTCAACCATCTGCCTGTCTTCAACTCTTTCTATTACTCTCTATTTTCATCAGTATTGTAGATCCTTGTGCAAGTTTGTCATCTTTGTTTTTAACAAACTGCTTATACATTTTATACTGAAGATAAATGTGTCTTCTAAAAGGAAGGATAGAAGGAAGTTGATTGATTTTTTTTCTTAGAGGTCTGTACAAGTCCAAACCCCCAGCACTGACTCTTCTGTTATTACTTCATAAGTGCTCTACATATGAAACAGTTTCTTTTGACCAAAAATAAAAGTAGATACAGGCACTGAGTCAAATTCTATAAAATAAACTCTGGGCGCCTAATTAACATGAAGTATTCTAACTCCTGCTAAGGAACTGTATAGTTACAAGTGTACCGCTCTGTCTAGGTATTGAAGACTACTACAGAAGATATAGTTGAAGTCAATATAAACAAAAACCTGGTGGGTTCCGCGATGGCTGGTAGCATAGGTGGCTACAACGCACATGCAGCAAACATCGTTACAGCCATCTACATTGCCTGTGGTCAGGTAAGTTGCTCTGTACCAAGTCAGCTTTTTAGAGCAGTTAATAGAGCAGTCCAATAAATTGGACATTTGGTTGAATGTGTCATTTTTGTTTTTCCTTCTCAATCGAAAGGATGCTGCGCAGAACGTGGGCAGCTCAAACTGCATCACTCTGATGGAGCGCACTGGCTCCAGCAGTGAAGACCTGTACATCAGCTGCACTATGCCCTCCATAGAGATAGGCACTGTTGGGGGAGGCACCAACCTGCTCCCGCAGCAGGCCTGCTTGCAGGTACAGACTCACAAAGCTCCTTTGCA
>JAUBNY010000943.1:1612304-1627417 GCA_032275445.1 Crypturellus soui
ATGTACAAATTTTCATCTTATTTGCCTTACTAGCATTACCATATAGGCACTTTTCTACATATTCAAATCAACAGAATAATTCTGTAATAAGGCATATTCCATGCACACCGTTAGAGAAAGGCAAATAAAAAAGGAAGAGTTATGGAGCATGAAACTTGCGTGCATGGCTAATGTGTTATGTATGCTTCCATCTCCACATAGAAGATGAGCAGATAATTTTTTTTTTCTCTCTCAACATTGTGCAGATAACATTTAATCATTTGCCAAATCTTCATTAAATAAATATTTTGTATTTACTTTCAGGCACCTACTATATTATATCAAATAAGACTTTCAGCTTTCTTTTGAAAAAAATATATCCGAACCTTTTATTTTGAGACATATACGTTAGTGAAACACCTGGCAGTCTCTGAACAGTCTCCAACTGTAGGTCAAGAATAAAAATATCTCCAAAGTGAGTACTGGTCTGCCACAGTTCTCTCCTAATGAGCATCTCCAGAATCAAAAGCAAGCAAAATATCCAACTTTCAATTTCTCACAGCAACTAAGGGGAACTTTCCAGTAGGAACTACGTCTCCTCACAGCTCTGCTGGATATTTGATCAAGAGGTAAGTATTAAAGTGACTCACATTTTCTACATGAACCTCATAGCATGGCTTTAAGATGAGGGGAAAAAAACATGCAGGATAAGACAACATACTCATCCTCATTTCCAGACTGGGAATGTGGTCCTAGGTAGTCCAAACTGCTTCAATAAATATTATAGTGTACCTTTCTCACAGCTTCAGAAAAGCCCTGGATATCATGCAAGAAAGCAGTCCACATGTAGCATGGACAGATGACTTCTAGCTTTCAGTTTCTAGCTTTCATGCTCTCTCATACAGAATCTATCTAGAAATTTCTGGATCATGTTTAATAACAAAAATCTGTAGCACATCGCATAACTGAAAAATACAATAGAAATATAAAGATATCTGGAAAAAAATAAAGCTTTTCACACTCTTACTCCTTCAGACTCAGAGGTCTTCATAAGAGTAAGACAATAGGAAAGGCAAAGTCATCAGGATATTGACAGCCCTCAGTTATTAACTGACATTTTACATAACAAGATGATTCATTTTAGAAACCAGCAGTAATGAACTATGATTATACAAAGCGAAACAAAACCTGCCAATAACTCATCTAGGCTTTACTGAACTCCACCTCCAACAAATACCACAGATTTTTGTGCATATAAAGCACATACAGTATGCTATATGTGCATTTGTCTTTTGTGCTTTTTAGACATGCACAAAAACTGCTCAAGTATCTGAGGAAGGGTTAACAGTAAAATTCTGCAAGTTGTTTAAAATTAAAGCAGTAACCCAAGTTGGTGATTCAAAGTTGTACGTCCTTCTTTTAAAGCAAGCAAATAAAAATAGAGCCATATACATGTTATCAATACATGTATTTATAATTACACACTGATTCAGCAAGAAAAGTTAGCAGGAGAGATATAGTGTTAAATATTCAGCCTCATGGTGTTGCAATATTTCTTCACTTCAGTATACAAAGCCTTGAACTTGGGCCATAAAAAGACTGTAGATCCTTCGTTCCAGCATGGAGTGCTCTATACATGGTTACTTCTCCAATGTGGAATGCTCACCCAGTCTTGCTCCAATCACTGCAGAAAGGCAAAGAAAATGAATTTTCAACATAAATAAGAAAATAAGTGGTAAGAAATTGCTAAATCCCTTAAACCACATAGAAACACTATGACCGTATTTGAACTGCCAGCTCATGCAAGACAGTTCAGTTCTTAATGGTTCACCTACACCAGTTCTCTAACAATATACAATCAAAAATGAGAAACATATTACAGGGATACCTGAAAAGGGTATTACAGGGATCTTCTGGAAAGATCAAATGACTAATACTTTTGGAGTTTGACATACTAAATAGAAGCTAAAAAACAGAGGAAGCCTGACGTCATGACCAGAAAGTGGCCAAAATACATTTTCAGATGATGTTCTACCATTAGAACTACCAGATACTACTGTGGAGCTGCAGTTCAATACTTGGACACTACAGTTGTAAATAACAGAACATATACTGCAACATACTGTAAAAAAAAAAAAAAAAAATAACAAAGATTTACTTAGCACAAAGGCTCATGTCTGAAAAAAAAAAAAAAAAAAAAGATCCATGTCACCACCAGGTGATGGGGAAATTTTTCCAGCCTCCTGACACATCATCATTTATTTTTTAAATATTAAAATCATTTTAGAATAGTCCAACGACACACACAGTTAAAACACATCCACAAACTTCAGAAAGCATCTGTAAGTTCCTTTTATTAGGCCCACCAGAAAGACTGAAAATTTAAGACAGTAGTTTAAATATTCTAGTGATTCAATTTCTCTGTCAGAAAGGCTCCACTACTAATCAAAATCCAAAACTAAAAATTTCTATTAATATCAAAGAGTGCTTTGGAGCTCACAGTATTTTCAGATGTCTGACCACAAAATTGAACACATGCACTGAATTTATGCTAATGGTGATATTTCTAGTTTAGATTTCTTTATTTGGCCTTAGGCATTTACAGCAGTGAAGAAAAGAGCGCATACCTGCTGGTACTAGAACAAAATCGGCTTTCCTGCTGTTTTCTCTTGCACATATGATGTAAAACGCTTCAAGAACTTGGGATATTCTCGTTTTGCCACTGCTCGTAACACTGATGCTGGCGCCCATCCTCCTGGGTTCACTAAAAGTAGATATTAAACTCGATTTAAATTGTATTCCACAAGCCACGTATATGGCCAGATCAGTAGGTAAGCAGTAGGAACACATGTCAAGTTCCTACTCCAGACAAGTCTGAGATTGTACCAGAGAAGCCAACTGCTCCCACACAGACTTAGGTACCATCTAAGCAAGGTAGCATTCAGGTTGCACAGTTGTAAGAATAGTAGGGGACACACATGGTCAGACAAAAAAAAATCCTATGAAAGTCAGAAAGGAAAAAAAAGCCTTTATTCTTGTAATTCCTTTTCTAGAATAATAGCAAAGAACAAGCAGCAGGAGTTTTTTCTTTTCTTTTTTTTTTTTTTAAATAGGGCCTTTGCATCTTGCAACACTTCTACTTCCAACTATTTTACAATTCAAGTTTAGTCTATTTTCACGGTGCCACTCTATTTAGAAAACATTAAAAACTATATTGTGTTGCGAGTCTTTGGAGTATGCCCTGAATTCTTTTAAGAAACAACAGGAAAAAGATTTGAGTTACTATTTACTAAAAAAAGAGTGAACTCATTGTTTGCCAACCTCACAGTAATCCTCACAGTTTAGAAACATTTAAATTGAAACCAAGAGCTTAACATCATACAATATTATTTATGCAGGATTTATAACAAATTATATCACTGATATACAAGGGAAATGGTTATTGGAGCCATGAGATTAATTGTTCAGACTTCCATTCTTTGGTAGGTCGTGTAATATGTGGTTAACTAAAAGAAGCAGATAGCTATCCTTAGAAATTTTTAGAATCTATTGTATCCTAATATTCCATTTTAAGTACATTTCCAAAGACTGGGCACAGTAATAATACAGTTTGGTTCTGATAGCTTTGCAGTCAGATATAATAATTCTATCAGTTCAAGAAATAATGAAATATGAGGATTGGAATATAGAGCTTGCAAACATTTTCATACAAAATATATTTGTATCTTCTTAACATTAGGGGCAAGAATTTTAATTTTATTACCAGCAACTTTTCAGGCTAACAGATTGAATCAGGAAAATAATTTTACAGCAACATATGAATAAAAAGCACTCTATTACAGAAACTAACAGCTATGCCAAAGTCAATGCAGCTGCAGATATTTCTTCCTCCTCCTGTCCCTCAAAAGGTGTTTTAGAACCAAGCTACACACTCTTTCATTTATTCCTCCTAGAATATCAAATAATGAGGGATTCTTTTGATTCATGCAATTTCAAGCCTTTCTGAACACCAAGAACAAATATGAACCTGCAAAACTTTAAAAAGAAACTCCAATCTTGTACTTGCTAGCACTCAGGTCACCAGAGACAGCATATTCAGTGAATGCCATACTGCAAAAATTATACTTACCATTGGCTACATATGTAATCTTGCATAGGATATTGTCCCTGCTTATTTCCTTGTTCCCCTCTGGCGGGCTCACTAGCGTCTGACAAATCATAGCAATATTTATTTTTGCACGGACACATCGATTATTTAGCTGTCAAAGAAGGAAATAGTTAGCCTCAAACAGAGTTTATTTCAGTATGATTAATATTTTAATCTAATATGAAGTTGGAGAGGCTCCAAATGTCACATTTCAGCTTGTGTTTTAGAACTACATGGATGAAACATGAACATGAAAGAAAAACTGCAAGAATCTCCTAGCATCTATAGATGTCAGTTAGTAACTTTTCCATTATAAATGGGCAATGCACAGAAATAAGCACAAGAGTGTTCCCAGGGAACAGTCACTGCTACCGTCTGACAGAACCAAGGCAGAACAGAGTAACCTGAAGATTTAACAAACCTCATATCCACAAAGTCATACAATCTTACCCCATCACATTATCTGAGAACGCTGAAGGGAAATTTTATGGAATTACATCAATACAACCTCAATCCTTTCAAGCATTATCAGGGCTCCGGAATTTTTGCTTCCATTCTCGACTATACCTCAAATCAGCTGACTGCTGAGAATAGGCAAAGCATCTTTTGGCTCAGAACTACTTGACAAGGTTATTGTATCAACTCATTTAAGCAAACTGTGTTGCTTTTCTTGAGAATTTCTCCCTTATGCTAGCATTGCATTATCATCAAACATTATTTTGGAAGCAGAGCTTTCCCAAATGAAAACAGCACTTACAGGAGCACTGTCATGTTCCACAGAGAAGTTGCACACAATCCACGTTTCAGGGTCATTTTCACTGAACGCTGGGATCTTTCTGATGGCAGACAGATACAGCACATCCCGCTGGGATGCAGGCCACACCCTCTGTGGAAAGACACTTTATTCTAAGCTTTTCCACTTTGGCAAATTAAGTACATGCCTACTATTTGACAAAGGAAGAAACAGATGCATAAATAAGGTCAGTCGTGTTATTTTTACGGTAATAAAGATTTAAAATTGAATGCAATTTTTAGATTTAAAACAGAACACAGTTGCTGTACAGATCCATACAGGGTCATATGGATGCAATTTATTTTAACACAAACTTAACCCAAAAAAGTTTAAGAGAAGAGTTTAAAAACACTGAAAGGCATGACGACTAACTGCGGTTGACATTTTTCAGCACAGGCAGCTCCTCTACAATATTCTCAACATCAGGTTTGCATTTTAGGTAATACTTGTACCTGCTAGTTCAGTTTGTGGCTTAACTATTGCATATGTGTCTACAATGTCTCTGTACACATACATACCAAGAGAAAAAGAAAAACTTTTTAACAGAAAAATGTTTATAGTGCTAAAACTTCAGAGATTAAGATATGGTAAACTGATATTACCAAGATACAGTATTTCAGAAGTAAACTATCTAATAAAATAAGTTAGAGAAGCCAATTTCCTGATAATTTGGATGGGAAAAGGGAAGGGAATCAACCCTCTCTGAATCTTAAAATGCTTAAGAGTTCACACAACTGCTTTTTATATAAAGATGTCTTCTGTTACTGCTGTTTTAGGCCTCTATACAAGTGGTGACCTCGGCCAAGAGAAAAATTAAGAGAACAAACTTAATATCCAAGTATACGAATACTCGGCATCATGCAAGATTAAGGATAAATCTGTATACTTAATAGCCTTTCTTTTCTTGAATCCAACTGTTATAATTTTTGAGTTGCACTTTGAAATAGTATTTTGATAAAAAACACCAGGACTGGTTGGTGGAAAAAATAATGCAAATACTTAAAAGAAAAAGTGTATTATTTATGTATATCAGTAAGTATACCATTCACAGTGCAAATGCATATGTCAACAGCATGCATTATTGCTAACTCCTCTCCTAAAGGAAACACAACACAGTGGTATAATTTTTTCTTCCTCATCATCAGTGTCGATGTTTTTTATGATCCTCCTTTGCTGGCAGTGACACATGTAGAGATTAACAAGTTCTCACCTGTTATCACAACTTTCAAATAAACTTCCGGAAATAGACAAAGTTCAGTTTATACAGAACTAGTTCTGAACTATTGTTTAAAACTGTATTTTCTGCTGTTAAAATCCCGGAGTGCACATTGGAATAAACATGTCTCATGTCTTAGTAAGATGCTGTATATAGCTTAAGTGTTACTACCTTATGTGTCTGGTAAATGATGATTGCATTGTCAGCTAGAGTTTCCACAACATGGAAGTTTTCAATTGTTGCTAAAAGAAAAAAAAAAATCCACCATTAAAGCAGAACACAGACATTATTATTGAACATGCTTACTGATAAAAAAAAAATTCCTTACTTTCCCAGTCATTACGAACATCAACATTCCAGAAGTAGTGGCAAACTTCATGCCCTGTTACACCTTTAACTGCATGTGTTGCCTTTAAAGGATCTAAAACTATTCCATTCTCTTCCACCTCTCTTCTGTAAACCTATGGTAAAATACAAAGAAGTACAGAACATATAAAAGTTAAAACGGTATTTTAATTCCTTAAAATACAATCAGCTGAGAAACACCAAGAAAAATACACGCACACACGTAACTAACACAAATAATTTGCTATGTCAGTGGTCTCTGGTAACTGTCAATATAAATGTTCCCATATGGTACTTTGCAATAATGGGAGAGTGAGACCATATTTCAGAGTCTCTTCTCAAATGATTTAGCTACTTGCCACTAGGCACAAGGATCACCACAAACACAACGGAGTAAATGAAACAGTAACTATAAGATATCATATGAGTTTGTATGCTACACTGATATCAAATTCTAGGTACGAGAAAATAAGAAAGGAATCTGAAATAATATAAAGCTCTTGCAGCAGTTAGATAGGAAGCTGCATGCTTGAACTGGTGAGTGGATGTAGCTCTTGTGGACTCCAGTCCTAACCTAAACACAGCTATTCTTTGAGAGAACCATTAACAGCATAACTTGTGAGTGACAGTACCCAGGGGAAAAAGAATACTCTTAATAGCACACTATCTTATAGCTAAGTAAGGAAACAAAAGGTCAAATACTTACCTTCATTTCTCCTTCTTCTACCACTAGCTGCCAATTAGCATCTCCTCCTACATCTTGTAAAGAATAAGTCATGTGGTTTTGTACCATCTCTTCTACCTTTAAAGAGAGGAAAAACAAGCACATCTTTTTTACAACATTCCTTACATTTTCCTAGACAGGAAACTGTGCAATACTGGAAACCACACTAAAGCAAGGCTTCACATCCTGTGTAGGAGCTGAACTTGAACAGAACTCTCTATCGAAAGAGAGAGCAAGCAGGACTGGCGTTCAGAAACAACAAAGTCTGATTCGATCTCTGACTCCTTTCTTTACAGTTATTTGCCATCCTCCTTTGTGGCCTTAAACTGTCAAAATTCACTATTTCGCTATGAAGCACTGACTATCTCATTTCAACACTTGAAGACTATTTTGCACCTCTAAATAAAATTATGATGCACTGAAAGACATGAAAGCCAAGATCCAGTGAAGAACAAGGCTGAACAAACAGGTGAGGGAAAGAAGAAATCACCTAAAAATGTGAATACTCTCAAAAACTTATCTTGCAACCAAAAAAGCAAAGCATGCCTACTCTATTTCATATGCACCTTTACACAATTGCCCACTGGAAAGGAATTAAGAACAGAAATGTCACATTTCAAAAATGAAAATGATGCATAAACTCCACTGGTTAGTTTATTTTTGATCCCACTTCCCCAGATCTCCCCTACTATTTCCAAATCCTGCTCACAGCCAAATTTAAGTTTAGCACCTTAAAAAAGGAGGAAACTAAGGATTCCACTCATAATCATGAGCATTTATAAACATTGCAAGCAATTTGATTATTTTTTCCACCTATGAAATCTAAAGGTAGGTGACTACTAGAAAAATTTTGACAAGTAAATCTGATTGACACTGTTTTCTTGAATTACTAGAAATGTTTTTCTAATAACAAAAGAGTACTTAAAGTTTTAGCTGATAGAGGAATACACCAACTCAAGCATCATTTCAAACATCACTTGAGCAGCAGTACAAATAAAATGCAAAGTTAAGGAACATTTGACAACCTTTTATAATATGATGTGGAATTAAGATATCTTGTTTACACTGAATATAAATCAGTCTCTCTGTTCATACTACACATCTTTGAGCAACACAAGACTGTGCAGAAAAAAAGTCATTGATCCAAGTCAAAAATTGAAGTATAACAAAGTGAAATACATTGGATGGAACCTTTATTTTGCATTTCTGCACTAAAATCTGTACTTAAGAGTACAGCTCTTTTTTCTCCTCTTTTGGGAAAGGCTACAAATTAGGAAGCAGCTACTTCTGCTTTTTAAAAGGTGGTCTTTTCCTGTCACTTACTAAGAGGTTTCCTACAAAAGTTTTTCCTTGTTCTAAGTTTAAACCCAGACCCAGACCTCTCACTCAATTGACAAAGATAAATCAATACCTTTCTGGAAGCTCCCTAAGGAAATAGCTCTCACCAGCACATACAGACCAAGCAAATGCTTTGTAAGCACAGATCTTCTGACCTTTGTCACACAATTACCTTCTTTCCCCAACAGCCAAAAATGGTATGTTGCAATATGTCAACTATTCTTCGCCCCATCAAAAAGATTAGATGGGGCTTCAATTAAAGAGGGTGAACCACCCCACTGTATATTACCAGCCAGTGGCCAGTATACGAGCATATTTCCTTTCTATTGAGGATTCCCCAGAAGCAAGAGAAATGCCAAGAGATTCGAAAGAAGCTGCAAAGGCTTTACAAAGATTATAAACGACTACCAAGCCTTTGAGGTATGAAGCAAGTGACATGGCAGAAGTGGCTACAATTTCAAAAGCTTGATAATGCTTTTAATGTTGTTAATGACTTTAAGAGAGTCCTCTAAAGCAGCTGAAGTTAATCTGATAAACCGTGTCTTGGAATAGTGAATAGTGTCTTGGAACCTATAATGCCTCACAGCAACACTAAGCACCTTGCTAATATGCAGCCTCCTCAACAGCAAATGAACAAGCTAAGCCAAAAATCATCCATATATCTGGTGCATTTTTAAATCCAATTAATTCTTAGAGAATTCTGAATATTCCTTTGAGATTAAAAACTTCTCTAGATACAATACCAAGGTTACTCTTGCAGAAAAGGGTGCTTAAATCATCATCCTCCTCCTTCGACCCCCTCCAAGCTTTCACACTCATCTCCTCTTCACAGAGTCCAAGTTGACAGCATGTGGTAACAAGTCAGTACCTTCTCACAAAAGAAATGGGAAGATATTGACTACCAGTTTCCATCAGTTTCACCACATTTACCCTCTCGTAGCAATCACGGCATTACAAAGAAAACCACAGACTATCTATCCAACTTATTTGGACTATTCAGGCACACAGAGGTGCTGAGAGCCACACAACAATACTCTTCTACAGGAACTTTACCACGATTTGTTCCGGAGTGAAAAATCTAAGCTTTAGTTGCTAACGTTAAGTCTCTAACATCCATTCAAAGTATCAACAGATATTGAATCTTTCAAAGCTCACTGTGCCTGGTCACCATATTGCTTACTTGATCAGAGAAGTCTCCTGTCCCAGGAAAGTTCATCCAAGCTATGGTTAAATACATGCTCAGGAGAATACCCTGAGCAGGAGGCACACCTTGTCTACAGGGGTGCCTCAGCAGTCAAGCATGTTTGCTCTTCCCAGTTTTTAAAAAAAAGCTAGAAGTTTCTACTTGATCTTTTACTGATACTGAAATTCCCTTACTATAAAGTCTGGAAACTAGTCCCATTTATTTAGAATCAAGATATCAGACATTCATTTGCCTTCTGAAAAATCAAATCCTGTGCCTGGGGATTGGATGTTGGTTTCCTGCTATCAGTGCACAGCAGAGGAGCCTATTCTGGGCTTGGGAGAACAGGCAAAAGCCATTTGCTGTAAATTGACAAGATCCTTTTCTCTGCAGTGAGTCTATTAACATGAAACTGTATCCTAAGGCATTAGGTAGTCACTGCAACTGAGTGTAAGCCATGCAGAGCTGAAGAGCAACAGCTTGACTCCACACCCCAGCCTAGCCCCGATCCTTATCTTTATCCTGAATTTGCATTTTTATGATGAGGCCCTAATCAACTTTGGACTCTTCTGATGGATTACTTTACACTAACATCAGTATTACAACATTCAAATTTACCATATGCACACAGAAATGCGATCACAAATGAGAAAAAGTAGCAAAAATGGAATGTACATTTAGCAAAAAATGTACATTTTAGCAGTGTTTCCCTTCCATCAAACTAGCCACATACTCACAGCCTGACCAGTATCCAGCTGCCATCTTCAAAATCAAAGGTGCTATTATTGACATATCTTCCCATCCTTCAAAAAACTCAATATACTAACTTGATTACTAGTAGTACAATCTGGGCATCACTGATTTGCAATATGACATGCATCCTCTTTGCTGCAAGTCAAAATTCTAGAGGAGTAACTGGCTGCAATAGGTAGGATTTCAGTCCAAACAGCAAGTCATTAAATGACAGGCCTCTGCTCAAAGCAGAGAGTAAAACCAACAAAACCAACCAGTGATAAGATTTCAGACTCCATTATTTGCAGGGAGTGCATTCCTTTTATTTGAAAAAGCAGGTTGCTTAGTGTAAGCAGCTTCTAAGAGAACAAAATTACAAATTTTGAAACAAAAGTCTTTTTTTTTTTGCTTAACAAGAACAAACAGAGCACAGCTGAAGGAACCCTGCAGCGCCAATGCCGTGGCAGAACAACTGTTTGAGACTAAGCAGCAGACATGTTAATCCACCTGCCTAGTTCCACTTGATACACTATAATCCTTAGAACAAGTACAGAGCAATCTTCTGCTTTAACAGAATGTCACAGTGACAATGTTCCCATATGCTAGATTCACACTAAATTTCTGAAAAATAACTGAAGATATTCAAACTCTTCAGTAAGTTCTCATATTTGCAGTCTTAAGTTTCATTATAATGATCTTCCAGCACTAGCTGTAGACATAAAAACAATATTACTGAACCTTAACATTTAGTATCTTAATGTCCTTTAACTGATACTGAAAAAAAGTGTAAAAGAAAGTTAAACTTTTGGTTGATTTAAAAAGAAAGCATATTTAAAGTCAGAAATCTATTTCTATCCCACATGTAACAGGTGCTATTCTACTTTTATAATAATCAGAAAAGCAAACCAACTTGTAAGCAATTTTAATAAAGCTACAAAAGTCAGTTCAACAGCCTCATACATACATTCATACATACATACATTCATACAGTACCTGGGCGCTGAATCTGTGATCATCATCAGAAGCACTGACTAGATCAATGGAAGACATGGAGGAAGAGCGACTATAGGGCTACCAGAGACAGACAAAGAAAATACCAAGTAATCAGAACAAATGCACAACAGAGCATTCAGTACCAACTTCCAAGCACAAGATAATGAAGAAAAGGAAAACAAAAGCACCATAAGCAGCAAACACAGCAGCAAATACTGATTTCATGCACCTATTATGTATTATACTCCCAGCGTAGCCTTGAGAGGAGTGTAGCGTTTCCAGTAACACTAAAAGTAACATTAAAAAATGTCAATTGATTCTGATATAAGTAACTGGATTCTTTTTTCTAGCCTATTCAGCTCAGTAAGTTTTGTTGAAGGTATCTTAAATGCACTATCAAGTTAGCACATTATTTTTTCTTTTTTTATTTAATATCTCAAACTGACAAGCTTGATACAAGTCAGGAGTATTCTAAATAGCTACTTGGATCGGTAATTTCTGAGTCAAGAGAGAAAATAGTCTGTATCCAGTTGTGGGTAGTTTAATAAAAACAATAAGTAGCCTATTAAAAGTTACTAGAAACATCTAAAAATTCAGTCTCACCTAGACATACAAAAATATTAAAAATAGAAATATCATAAGTCAGCCCATTACTCTGAGATGATGGGAAACATCTTACCTTCTGGACAAATCTATGAGTCCCCACAGCAGAATATGCATCTCCAGAAGGTAAGGACACTGGCCAATGTAGTCTGACCTTTTCACCTTGAGACTGGAAAGAGACGGGTTTAGTTACTAGCAGTCAGCTGTTCAGGGCAATAATTACATTTTGAGAAATACTTGCAGTATTAAACATTCTTATTTGCATCATTTTCGAATAAGTTTCATATAGGATTCATATATACTTTCATATTTAGGAATCAGAAACCAGAGACATTCAAATAAGTTAATATTTACACTCTTCTTCTGTATAAAAGCTGTGAATCGATTTTCTCAAAATTAATATTAAGCAAAAATATCAAGTGAAATGTGATTATAAATGTCAGTATAAAGCATTTGGAGTTTTAGGAGTTCCAACCCAAGAAAACTTCATAAAAATCATGCATGAAATACCTGCCATCAACACATTTTTCAAGTATTAGTACCTGTTCTTCCATTTTATCTTGTCTATCAAGAGCAGCTTCAACAGCATCGAAAAATTCTTCTTCATTAATCAGACTATTAGGACCCTCCTAGACCATAAGAAAAAAATACAGTTCAAAATTCCAAAGACATGACTTGCATTTAAGCTTAATATTAAAAAAACAAACTATCAAGAACATAACTGATTGGAGGGCATTTCTCCATACACTCAAGGTCTTTTCATCAAGATTCTTTGATTACAGTTCATTTGAAAGCTCTACTTGTTTTAAAAAGATATTCCTACTCTGTAAGTGTAATTTAAGAGTAAGTTTCTGGAAATGGAGTACTGAGGAACAAAGTCAATTTATTTTGCCCTCAGATTTAAGTTTTCATTATATGTCTTCTGTTGTATTAACATGTTTACTTTTTTTGTCACACTGTAAATATTTTAATTGGATAATGAGACTTCTGTGTTCATATTCCAGTACTTTAGCTGGCTTTCTGACATGTGCATGACATGACAGGATGAAATCCTAGGAATCTCTTCATTGAGAATTATTGGGAATAGTATTTAACCCTAAAATGGCATGCAGAGTTGAGTCAACTGCTAATTAAATTCAAGACTAATATGTAAAATGCCAACTTAAGTCTACAATTTTTAATGTAGTACTTCACAAAAGAGAACCATAAACTTGCAGTTAATATTTACACTAGTTCTCAAAGAAAACTTGCAATTCCTCCAACTAATTTATTCAAGGTTTTAATATTCTGCCTATTAAGATTATGTCTTAATCCTAGGGTGTCTGACTGAAAATCATTTTTCACTAAAAATTTCAATTACAGCATGCAATTCCAACACTGTTTCCATTCCCTTACACAATCAACTTCGTAGCAGTCAGTCTTGAACAAATTTAATTAAGTAGGCAGCTGTGTAAAGAATTTTTAAGGAAAATTCACTGATAATACTACTCAAGGAACCCAATCAGCTGGAGTAGTAATTAATGCCAAAGGACTCCAGCTTCAAGAAAACAGAGCCTATCTGGAGGACAATCATCTACTGCAGGTGAAAGAAACCCAGTGAATTTCAATTGAAGTTTTGATTTTATAAAAAAAATAACGAACACACACTTTGTACATGTGAATGCCATGTTTTCTGTGAACAGCAAGAACAGGAGAGCTTCTGAGACAATGAAGCTCAGATTTGAGGTAAAAGGACATCAGCATTGTTTGGTATCTTTACACAGTAATATCCCTCTCAGCTTGAGAGAGTGATTCAGTCAACTGAAAGCAGCACATCAGTGCTGTCAGTACCTGGGAAGGTGCTATTCAGAAGTATTTTTTACAAAGCAAGTATTTAATGGGTATAAAGAATACAAAAGTAATTTAAAATCTGAGGCTACAGAAAATGAAAACATTAGCAAATTAAATACAGAGCATATTTATTTACAGTTCTGTTTCAGAATCAAGATCTCTGTGTCACAAGTTACCAAGTTGGCTTTCAGAGGATAATGACTGTAACAGTGAGAGAATAAGCACAGAAAAAAATCTCCTTGTCCACTAAAGACACCTCTAAAAATTCTTACTCCCACCAAAAAAAATATATTTCTAAGGGAAAGATAAAATACAATCCCGTACTAAAAGCCTAATCTGTAAATTTAGACATTAGGAGCAGAGTTACAAAATCCTTGAAGAGATTTTTAATATATGAGCTTTTAGAAGCTTACTTTTCTGCACATTGTATTGGCCCTTGTCTCACATAAGATGTTGTTAGTTGTATCAGAAATATGCAGTTGTTAGCAAGGTTTTCTGCTCTCTATTATATTTTCTAAATAAATCAATTGAAATATTTTAAGTATTTAGGCAGACCATTACTTAAGAAGAAATGAAGCGAAACTTTCCATCTTTCGCGACTCTTGTTTTGCCCGTCATAAAAACAACATTCTGTATTATAAAGCAAAAAAAAAAAAAAAAGGTAGGCAGCACTGATTCTGAACTAGGTTTAACCTGTGGAAGTTAATAGTACATTCAGTCTCTTAATGTAAAGTCTCTTTTGGTAATTACTACCTAAGATGTTTACAGATGTGTTTATTTCAGAATTCTACTACAAACTCAAGCCTAGTTGGTGTTGAAGCATAAGAACATTCTGCTTTAATTTCTCTAAAACTCAACCCTCATATATTCTACTCCATGTATTTCATGCAGAGAGCAGTAAGGATTCCTATTTTGCAGTTGAAACTTGAGATACTTTGATGGAATAAAGAATTTAGTTCAGGGACTATCTCTGCACAGATGACCATTCAATAAAGCAAGCACAAAACTGTGTATGATCACTATCAAGTATAATAAAAAATACTAGAACATATAACTAGAACATATAAAATGTTCTAGACAAAAACGGAATCATGAAATCTAAGTGAAAACAGATCCTTTGATTCTCAAAAGACTTAAGGATTAAGATTCTTCATTCAAATTCCAAGATGGCAAAAAAAAAAGAACAAAGTGGCATAAGCACACATCACTTCCACAAACCCCACACCACAA
>JAUBNY010000943.1:1627517-1663725 GCA_032275445.1 Crypturellus soui
TGCGTGTGCAGGGGGGTTGGACTAGATGACCTCTAGAGGTCCCTTCCAACCTTAGGCATTCTATGATTCTATGATTTAAGTTTTCATTATACATCTTCTGTTGTGTTTTTGTCACATTGTAAACATTTTAATTGTATAATGAGACTTCTGTGTGCATATTCCAGTGCCTTAGCTGGATTTCTGATGTGTATGACATGACAAGATGTAATCCTAGGAACCTCTTCATTGAGAATTCATGGGAAGAGTATTTAACACTAAAATGGCATGCAGAGTTGAGTCAATTGCCAACCTAAACTCAAGACTAATATGTAAAATGGCAACTTAAGTCTACAGTTTTAAAATCAGTACTTCACAAAAGAGAGAACCAGAAATTTATAGTTAATATTGACATTAGTTCTCAAAGGTTTAACTTGCAATTCCTCCAACTAATTTATTCAAGGTTTTAATATTCTGCCTGCTATGTCTTAATCCTAGAATTTCATTTTTTTTTTGATTTTTATATAAAACAAAACAAAACACAACCAAACACACACTTTGTACATGTGAATGCCATCTTAGCAACACCATTCGGTATCCTGTGAACAGCAAGAACAAGAGAGCTTCTGAAACAATGAATCTCAGATTTGAGATAAAAGGACATCAACACTGGTAACTTTACAGAGTAATATCCCTCTCATCTTGAGAATGATTCAGTTAACTGAAAGCAGCACATCAGTGCTGTCAATATCTGGAAAGGTGCTATTCAGAAGTATTTTTTAAAAAGCATCTGAAACTTGAGATACTTTGATGGAACAAAGAATTCAATTTGAGGACTGCCTCTGCACAGATGACCATTCAGTAAAGAAAGCATGAAACTGTTTGTGTATGATCACTATCAAGTGTAATAAAAAAATACTAGAAATATTTGCATAGAAAATCCTCTAGACAAAAGCAAAATAATGAAATCTTGGTGAGAACTGACCTTTTGATTCTCAAAAAAATTCAGGATTAAGATTCTTCATTCAAATTCCAAGATGGCAAAAAAAAATAAAGTGGCATAAGCACACATCACTTCCACAAACCAAACACACAACTTATACATCACTGAGAAACAAATCAAGCTTTAAAAGCCTTAAGGTTCTCAATTCAAAAACCAAATTTGTACCTCATAGTCTGGCCCTCCAAAATGGGACTTCTTCTTCAGTTCTGTCACAGCATTTTTATACGCTTCTTCTATTCTTCTCCTTTTCTCAACTTCCTGTAAAATTACGCAGGCATTTGATGTAGGTAGAATGATTAACTGGTAATAGTAAATATTATACCAATAAAAGCTTTTTTTTCCCCTACCAAGTAAAGCTTGCAAAGATGCTGGATTTCCTGCTTTTCTACTTTTATTTGCAACATAGATTGTTTGTATTGCATATAGATGTATAGATAATACAAAGCTTAAATAAAGTCTTCCCAAGGTAGGTTGTTACTTAAGTCATGAGGAAAAAGAAAATTAAACAAGCAAGCAAAAATTGCTATTTAGCTTAAACATATCTATTCCTGGTTTGGTGAGGGTCAGACTCCACCTCTGACTGACAGTCTAGATGAACTTCCCTAATATAGATGCTTGGCCACGCAGAGAAGAGTAAGACTGGCAAAAAGCTAACTTGTTGAATAATGTGAGATAACGACTCATAGCACGTAAGCTTCCATCTATATTTAGCTTGCATAGGATCCACATGAATCGCTTCATGAACTCCATGCAGAAACAAAGGACATCCTTCTCCCCTAAAAGGTGTGTGACAGTACTAGAGTCACCAGTGCCTGTGGCCACTATGCACTTCAAATAAAGCAATAGTTATGCTGAAAAGACAGATTTCCTCCTTGACGTCTATACAGTGTCAGATGTTCCTGGTGAACAGGTATAAACTTCCATAATTCCTCTGCTTCACATCGTGAGGTTTCTCTTCCTTCCACAGTGACTTTCAGGAGGCAGTAAACATTAACCCTCAAGTCTCATAGGTGATACCTCAACACTGCACATTAATACTTGCAAATATGAAAACAAATATTCAACAAACAAGTTTCAAATAGAAAAAAAGAAAAACAGTATTGTTTAACAGTTTTCCACCAATAGGCTTGATTTATCACTGAGAATTCAGTGGTCACATTCACTTTGAAGCACATACTTTGAGCTTCCCTTTCAGAACTAGGAAGTTAAACAATTGTCATGAGCTGCAAAGAAAAATAATGCAGTTTTCCGCAGGTAAAGTCTTAGAAAAAAAGCAGCCCTTGGAGATCAAAATCAAAATTTCCAATATCTGTCAACATAGGCTTTCCTTCCTAAGTATTATGAAACAGGCTATACCTGTTCACACTTACATTTCAAAAAACTTGCAAGTTTTTCTGTTCTGAAGTTAACCAGAGAGACCTGAAGATGTACAAAGTACATACAAGTGGAAGATAAATCATTAGGAAAAAGCACCCAAGTTTCACCAGAACACTTGCCACAAGTCACACTTTCTGTACTTCAACTTGCAATTTATTTATTCAGATGTGTGGCAAAAGGCAACTCTTCACTTCAAAGTTGTCAGCTCCTGTTGACAACCACATTAAGTTGCGCAAAGGTTTGATTGCTGACCAGAAAAGTTATTGGTATATTAGAACTTTGGAGCATCTAATGAGACATTCTGTTACAAGTGTCATATGTGCATAATGAATAAAAGACTCAGTGAACATGTTAATCTTAAGGTAATAGTTAATTAAAAAACAATCTAATCTAAATATTAGTTGGTAAGACCAAAGGTAGCTAGAACTGCAGTCCGAGGGTTAAGGATTTTGCTATGAACATAACAATGACCAAATACTGAAGATGAAAAATTTCACTGCACTGGGACAACATAACACTCAGGCTCACGATAAGATTTAGTCCTACCTAACAGTTAGGAAGAAAGGCTCCAAGCCAAAACTGTAGCTACCGGTGGATTAATTACATACTTTTGTATTAATTTCATTCTGGTCTCTGCTTTTGTAACAGAGAGATTTTAGAACTTTATATTTAGCTCAAGATCACTATTTAAGTACCCTCTTTCAAAACTACAGAATCCTTTTACAATTAGTTCTTCTTTTCAGAGGTTCAGAAATAAACCCGACAACCTTTAGAAAATAATTTAAAAGCCATCCTTTTCATCTATTCTGCCCCCCTCCAAAAAAACAGAATGTTTCTAGAGAAAGACACCCATAGTACTGGGGGTGCTTCATAGCACTGTACCCACCTTATTTCAAACTTCAGTCACCTCTGGATTCAATAAGCTCTTCTAAACTTGAGCTTCTTTAATTAATTAGACACATAAGAGAATTATAATTGCAATTATGTCTTCAAGTTCAGCAGACAGACTAAATCAACCCTCTACAAGATGGACCTATATGGGATAGCCCAGATCCCCTATGAGGCAGTAGGACTCCTGCTAGGTAATCAGAGTTGTGTTTTACCATTAAAAGAGTCCCACATTCCTGTAACTCCTAGAGCAAGAAAGTTGGAGTGGAAATAAAAGGGAAAAGGCTTCACTACAAGGCAACCTGCACGACTTTCAAAATAGTCCTTAATTTTAGCCACTGACATTATTTGCCTAGTGACAAGTCTGCACAGAATGAACCCTGAGCAAGGAACCTTCTGACAGCCAAAGACTGGCTGGACTGCTCCCATGGACTTCTTTTGTTCTTTTCAGAAAGTTCTTCCCTCTAACACCTCTCTCAGAGAATCCATCCTTAAATACAGTATCTGACAATATTTACTTCCTCTCAAAGTGGTATAAACTCCACAGGTACAAAGATCAACACTCCTTTCCACCTGGCGTTTATGAGGTGACAGAGTAATGGTCTTTGTCCGGGCCCATAGTTAACACAGAAAACAACCTTAAAGACATTTAGCCACTAAACAAGAAAAAAAAAAAAAAAAAAAAAAAAAAGATTTGCAAGTAGAGTGAAATAATAGAGCTCTAAATAGAGAGATGAAAGCCACTTCTTCTAAAATGCTAGCAATTAAGGAAGCACAAAAGAAAAAATGCTTGATATCAGAATTACATTACTTTGCTGAGTGTGCCATAAACACCAAAATGTCATTGACAAATAAAACTTAGACTCTGCAAGTTTAATAAAGCAGATGGTCTTAACATATCCAAGTTTTGAGAAGTTTTTTTGCAGCTCCACTACAGCTCTGCTACAAAAAAGTGCGAACAAGCTTATGACCTCCTTTAAAATGTACTTGCTCATGTTGTATGAGTTATTACATTTGCATGAGGTCTGAAGTGAAATTCTGTTTTTAGTTCATGTTAAATTCTTAAAGCTGAGCCCAAGTACTTTCAAGTTAGTTCACAGGTAAAGAAACATCTGCAGCAGAGACTGACAATTCCTTTCCACCTACGTACAAGGCAAAATCACTTTATCCGTGAAGCTGCCCCTGCTTTGAAGAGGCGGTTTGGTTAGAGACCTCCTGAGATCCCTTCCAACATTGGGGATCCTCTGGTCCTGTGAAAAAGCTTCTCAGCCCTGGATCTGCTCTTTCAACCACTAAATGCAGCAGGGAAACATTTGGCAGTGATGGAAGAAACAATATAACTTGATAGACTAGACCAATAAAAAGAATAGTCAGGAAACAGGGACAAGGATTCAAATGTGGATGTATTTCTCCCCAACTGCCTTCATTCTTTCAATTTTGCATGCCATTAACACACGCAGTAAGAGGTGAAGCCTGATATAAGCTGAGCTTACTGCTTGAGTAAGCTTAGCGTGAACTGCCACTGCTGTGAGAGCAAAGAACACTAACCCTTTAATGTAAATTTATTAATTTTGAGAGAGTCAAGTGAAATAAGATGTTTTATTTTAAAAAAGACTTTTACAGTAAATTCAATTGTTTCTGAGTATTGCCACCATCTCCTAGGTCCAAACAATTTCAGGGATTTGTACATCACTTTGCAAGCTTGAGAGTTAAGTCTCTCTTAGAAAGCTGCACGTGTTACGCTGTTTACTATAGAATACTGTCAGGTTCTTTATAGATATTAAAAACCATAAGAATACTATCTATCTGAACATGAGAAAAGAAAAAATATTGTTACTATAAAACATGTTACTATACCACCAACAGCCAAAATGAGGCTTTAACATTTTATACAAGTAAATGGAAGTACCTTAAAAAAATATTGTTCATACAAATGAAAGCAATACCTGGAGTGGAAAGATTTCAGAGTCAAGCTAAAGTGTCAAGCTAAAGACTATTTTTTTCAGCAAAAGTGAAAGGAAGACAGTCTTACCTTATCTAGCCTTTTTTGCCAGCTTTCTTCACGTTTTACCATGAGTTCAATACAATGGGAGAGTGTAGCAAGGATTCCAGCAGTAGTTGCCTTGAACGTTATAGCTTCTCCTTTAAAGTCTATGCCATTAATTCCTTTGGGTGTCACATGCGGAAACACTAAAAACAAATATGAATCATTCACTGATATCTACCTTTAAATCAGATGAATGTTTTTACCTGTATGCTTTATGTTAAAAAATGTTTGAAGAAATATCACACTACCTAGATAGTTTGATTTAAAAATAAAAAGTATTATCAATTTTTGCAGTTAGCCACATCACAAGAGAAAAGATTCCAAAGGAGGAATGCATCCCGTAAGCTTTCATCTTGCTACACTGTATTCCAAGCCTGCTTGCAATGCTGTATTACTCTGCACTCTGCAGATCATGTGGGTGGAGGGAGTGGTAATACTTTAACAATAGCAGTTTGACAGCTTGAAGTGAGGCCTAATTAAGACAGAGTAACCTTAGACATATCTGATACAGTACTAAGCAAGCAACAATTTCAAAATGCAATCAAACCCTAAATGTAATAGTCAAGGTTGTTTTAAGTAATTATATATTAACACCTAAAATGTATGTGTGTAAGAAAAGTTGTACCAAATGTGTTGAATTATCCAAGTACTGTGGGCTTTGCAGTTCCAACAAGTACTTCATACTGTCAAGCAAGCCATCTGTTGCTAAGGCTATTTAAACAAATGACTTAAAACGTGTGACAAAAAAAGTACGTATTATATGTCAAACTCATATGTAGGTTGACAGAATAACAAATAAAATAGAGCACATTAATGTCATAAATATTAGAAAGTTAAAGTAAAACCCATGTTGCAGCTGACTGAGCCTGGCAAGTTAAAGCAACTCCTGCTATGCTGTGGGGCAAGTTCAGTGCTTACCACCCAGCAGGAACTAAAGTTTTTATTTATCTTTTTACTCTGTCAGTTTGTCAGCATAGCACTGCTTTGTGATTTATAAAGTACGAGTAAATACTTGTGCGGGTTTCTCTTGTATCTGTCTGCAAGGGTGAACTACAGCTCTCAAGTAGTTTAGTCCCTGTAGGTACCAGAAATGCAATTGCAGTTCTCTAATGACAGCGCACAGTATCTGCACTCACGGGAATGGAAAGCAAGTGCCACATGGCCCTAAGCCATGGCTTTATGCATCCCCAGAGGTTTGATACACGCCCTCCTTTCACCAGGAATCAAACAACTTTCAAATACATGATTAATGACTCTACTTGCTTACTGAGATATTTGAAGGCATGTATGCTGTGGCAGAATACAGCTTATTTTTTTGTTTCACATGAAGCAAGAATAATTTTTGAAAGCTATAGACTGTGGCGGGAGGCTGGAGAGAAATGTTAAATAAGAGAAAAAATCTGCTCCAGAAACCAAACTGGGCAGCAGCTGCAGAGGGAACACAGAAGAGGTCCCATCTCAAGAAGCAGTGTAAGATGGAAGGGGAATCATACAGTGGATTCCCTGAGAAAAATTCAAGCTAGACAAAAACAAGACCTTTACTTGCACAATACTACTTAAGAAAAATGCAGCTTATAGCAGTAAAATAAATTCTTTTGTTGGTGTAGGCAGGGTGCAGGCTTACCAGTACAACTATGCTGCTTATAGGGATGATTTTTTTTTTTTTTTTTTTAGGAACATAACATGCTGGATATGCAGAAGAAACTACTATTAGCTGCAGAATTATTTCAGAAATCTGTTTAATAGACTGCAAGATGGATGTACAATATAATCATTTTCTTGGGGAAAAAAAAACGTCAGTCTGCTTTTCCTGAGTATTTTTGGATCTCAGCTACAACCTAAGAAACAATTCTCACAGTTACCATAAAACAATGAACCATCATGAACATAAAATGTTTTAAATTCCACAGCCTGGTCTTAAACCTTCTCAGAATGGTAAGTTACTTCATGTTAGATGCAAAACAGTTTAAATCATATTTAAAGACCTCTGCTTTCTAGGAGATAATTACATTGTTAAAACCTTAACTCTGCTTTCTTCCATCATACTGTACATATTTATTTACAACTTCACATGCAGTGAGGTTATACAGAGGTAATGCAGACTCTTGCTCCATACATACACACATCATTACCCAGAGCTCCATAAGGCCTTCAAAACGGTCTGTTTTTTCAACTAGGTAGTAAAGGCTACAGCTCACTGTAGGGCAACTTGCAAACAACTAATGCTATTCTGCATCCTAGCCACCAGAATAAGATCAATGATCATAATGATACACAGCTTATCTGAAACTAATATAGGGAATACAAGGATGATTCTGAAAGGCAAAGATACATGCCTACCCCAAAGGCAACTGGTGTTAATGATGCTTTGTGGAAATGACAGCGTTCAAATCTTTTCCGCATGCAAAAAAGTGGTACATTGTCTATTAGGCATTTTGCTTCATTTCTGAATTGTTTTCATTCTTCTTTCATAGCAAAAGATGTTTTGCATGCCATCATTCTGGCTTCTTCAGTAGCTCTTAGCCCTTCTTTTCTATGTCAATACCTACTGATTAGATCTTTATTTTCTTCTTCTTCTAATGATGTTTCTAACATTTTCCCAGGTATCCCAAATAATGTTTGATCAATGGGCTTTATATTGTTTCTCCACCAAAACAATTTTTAAGATGAAAATATACAAATCCATTATCATTGCATTTTACATCACCAAGTCAATTCTAAACGAAAAGGAACAGCTGGATACATAATCCAATTTTTAATTGGCACCTGTCACTATTTATCCTGCATGGACAGCACTAGAATCAACATGATTTATTCTCTTCTACCTACCACTTCTTTACTTCAGGAATATGCTGGTAACTATTCTTCCTCCTTTCTGAGCACAAAAAACGCATAAATTCCACTATGCTTTATGTCAAGTTTTTCTCCTCCACTTTCTGGAAGATCTTCAGCTTTGTAATTCTAATACAAAAACATCTATCCTCAAAAAGGCTGCTTAAATAGGCCTCAGCTACCCTTCTTATTCCTATATAATTTAAGCCCAAATCCCTTCATTTTCTTGAGCAGATAAATGTGTACACTTTGCATTCAAGATTCTTCTATTCTATATTCCTCAAAAGCAAGATCCAGATGGGTAAGCACAGTCAGGCTTTTGCTTGGTACTTTATACAAATTACCATTGTTTCAGTCACATCTGGAAAGTGAGCATTAAATTTAAAGACCTTCAAAGTACTCTTTTTAATCTTTAATGTAAAGGTCCCAGAGAGCATAAAAGAAAACTCCCTGCCCAATTATTTCCTTCAGAACAGGACACAAAGCTATAAAGTAGTTGTGGCAATTTTTTTTTCTCCTAATCAGTGAACAGAAAAAAAAGAACATGAATCCAGTCCCTTTAAGTCTTTAGTGTAGATTCCGAGCAGTAGACTCACACACTCCCTACCATAGCAGGCTAAGGGGCTGAATCTATATTTTGCAGTTGCTGGTGCACTAGTTGCACAACAATCTCATGTTTAGACTAGACAGGCAGCCATTCTCAGCTATTATTAAAAAGATGATCCAGTTTTTCCAAGATTGGAGAGGTCTGTTCAAGAAGGGAACCTGAAACCTGAGAAACTGAGGAATCTTGCACACCTGCTCTGAAGACAAGCTTCAGGAAAGAATGAAGTTTAAGATAAATCTTTCATTATTTGTTAATCTGAATATTTTTCTGCCCAAGTATACATTGGGCAGAAATATACAAGGGTTGCTTTTGGATAGCAATCCTTAATCTGAGAAACCTATTTTTTCCATTGCATGACTCAAGATCAAGGATTCTGCTACAGGCCAGGAAATCTAATTGCCTATTTCCAGTCAGGCATTGTAGCATTCAGCTTTTAAATCCTTACCTACAAATCAGAAACTGTAGCACAGAAAAACTAAAATAGAGATAGTCTATTTCTTTTGATAAAATCATTTTTATCAAAAAAAAAATTATGAAATCAGGAATCATGAATACTGGAATTGTAAATTCAACCAAAACTAAGATCTGCAATGGTCATTCTGAGCAATGAGCTATAATCCAAGATTATATATGAAGGTATTCATAGCATATTGCAATTTCTTATCATACAAGTTCTCACAGACCAAATTCAAACTTTGCATATGGGGAGCATCACCTCAAATTCCTGTTGAAAACTCATACAAAGCATGAAAAAAGAGCAGAAGGAACCCACATTTAAGCGTTCTAAGGTGACCAGATGTATAAAAAGACTTTCCTAATGACATTTCACATAACAAATTTATATATAGCAGATACACCAAAAGAATGCAAATATGAAGGAAAGTTCTAATGACAAATTAGGCTGAAACTCCTACATCATCCTACAAAAATTAGTCTTGACAAAGACATTTCTTTCAAAATGAATCATGCTGCGAAATTAAATTCCCCTTAACGTTTTTAGAAGAAAGCTTTTTCAACTTTCTGAACTTTGCTCTGATGACTTACCAGTACTCAAAAAGAAGGATTTTTACATAAAGTAGGACTAATAGATATGTGTGACTTGTTTACAGGTGAGTTTTGCAAGTTTATCTGTGCTGATAAGAGTCATGAAAGATTTATTCAAAACTTGAGTTGCATAACAACAAGTGCAATAACTGAACAATACAACTTTTTCAAAAGTTGGTAATATGGACATGGCTTTGGATAGAAGATAGAAAGTTAGACCAGCTTGCGCTATTAATATTTTTGTGTTAAATTAAATATAGCTCAAAGAATCATAGAAAGCAACTAGTGAGCTTAAACACAGGTAAGAAGTTCTTGTAAATAAAACTATCCTTGTAGCTTTCTCCTTAGAAAACAGCGTAATTGCCAGCCTGCTATACCAGGTTAATCATACTACTCAGTTTCCAGTGAGACAGACTTTAGACATACTTACATTTTTCCTTATTGGTGTTACTGTTATGCAAAAAATCCCCATCAGAACGCATTGTAGGAAAGTCATCTTCATCATCTTCTACCACTAAATTTGAGAGAAAATTAGAGAAAATTAGAGAAAAGCTTTTCCTAAATTCTTTAGTGAGCAAGAAAAATTACAAGCATCTTCACAGCTAAGCAACACTTCAAGTAACTTTTACAGTTTATGGTTACCAAGGCTCTGCATTTATTTCTGAAGACACTTTCAATATTATAGTCAGAAGCCATTAGGAGTTCAACATTTGCTCAATGTCCAAATTTAGCCCTCGGGGTAAAGAGAAAAGTATCTCAGAGTTATAACTGGATAAGCAAGGAGTCATTATTCATCAGCTCTCTGTTCTTCTATAAAGCTTGGAAAAAAAGTTTAACTGTACTTACTATCTCCTTGATTCCCAGAGCAAACTCAAGAATGAATAGAAATGCCTTTGACGTAGAAAGACATTTGACAAAAAGATGAAAACAAGCTGTGTTCTGATGAGGGAGGAAAAGAAGCACGGGCATCTCTCAAACAGGTGAAGTTGCATTGATTAGAGCTAGTGTACTATACATCTCTGGAGGTTTGGCCTAATGAAAGAATGGATCCTGGTGATTAAAACTAATACCCTATCCAACTTCAAAAAGGAAAACAGCTAACACTGTCCTGTGGAAATATTTATGTCTGCTCATTTTGCTAAGTAGTAAGTTTAAGGTCCTTACCTGTACATGAGAACAAACTACTTCAATGGCTATTATTTACTGTGTAACAAGTTAGATTTTACAGAGTTAGCCTTTTCAATTAAACTTTCACCTTTATCCCTCTGGAGTTCATCTTTGGAAACTGCATCCGCACAAGCATCAAAGTATTTCTGTAAAGTATCAACTTGTCTACACAAGATGTCTCTAAAGGTTTCCATTTCTGCAAGCTTCTCACGTAAGCTATGGCCCTTCTGAAAATACAAGAAAAGACAGCCTTGAATGCATGCTTCTATATAATTAGCAGTAGTTCAATGCCTAAGTAAAAATAAAAAAGCATAGCTTTTCCTTAACTGTGGGGAATAAGTTCTTCAGCTACACTAAAACTATGAAATACTGTCAGCATTTACAAAGCATTGGCATTAAAAATGTATTTAAGTAAAAACAAATGCATTCATTTGTCCACTAGTCTTATTTCTTTTTCCTCTTAACTGCATCTGCTACTTTAGAGCTTTCTACAAAAGCTGGCAGAGATCTTGCACGCTATCACATTTATACCAGTTTGCCTGAAAGCAGTCAGCTCCAGCGTAAGATCTTTGTTACAGAGACTAATATTTTCCTCCCTTTTGGCTTCTCCATTGCTCATTTGCCAGAAGTACAGCCTGCCCAAGCTCAAGTGTTAAATATTTAAATGCACCGAAACAAAGAAGAGCATCATTCGACAGCTACTATTAATCACATTTGTTGAGTCAAGGAATTAGCATTCTTTCAGTCGTAAGTCTTGCTATTTGCAGGAATGGGGCAGGTTAATTCCTCCTACAGGTTTGATTTTCTTGCCATTGGAAGATGACGCCCGTTTAAAAGGCACAACTGCACAGAGGCATGTGAAAGCTTCTTGTATCATCTGTCCAGCATCACATGCTGAATTACTAACATTTACAGTAAACCAAAGATCTGCTTTACTGGTTTTATATTTTGATAACTGTGAGCAAGTCTTCACATATTTGAAGTTATTTCCTTTCCAGCTACATAAATATCTTAATTACACATCAATACTATGAAAATATTAGTCACTAACCTTGAACGAAGAGGTGGATGTTGCAGAGTACCCACTTGCTCCAGAAACAAGAGAGACCATGGATCCATGTCGTCGTAAACTTGACTCTGATCCATAGCCAGACTCAGTCTAAAATAAAGATCAAAAATACCAAACTAGAATGCTAGGCTTTTACTGAGAGAAGTCATAAAACAGGATTAAAGACATTTCTTCTAAAACAGAGGCATTCCTTCCAGGAAGTGGCAGGGACTTGGTGCTGCAAATTTAAAATTATAGTCCATGTAGCACCTATAAAGTTACTATGAACTCGCATTGTTTGATA
Organism: Crypturellus soui; assembly: GCA_032275445.1. Classification (NCBI taxonomy): domain Eukaryota; kingdom Metazoa; phylum Chordata; class Aves; order Tinamiformes; family Tinamidae; genus Crypturellus; species Crypturellus soui. The sequence goes on from JAUBNY010000943.1 coordinate 1,639,811, forward strand.
CAATAATGAACTGGAGAAAATGCTTATCCTCAATCTAAAGAGTGAGGCAACAAATGAGGCCTTAAAAAAGATCATGATTTACTTTATAGGGATTACAGACAGCTAAAGGATAATTTCACCTCACATTCGAAGGCACTATAGCCCTCTACAACTAATCAAAGGATTAACATCATTTCAGTTTGAAAGTAAATGGCCAGAGGCAACCCTTCAGTCATTCAAATGTTGCCGTATCATTGTAGCAATTTAAAAACAGCAAAAGAAGTATTTTCCAGACTTTAATATCTTTTGTACTAGACTTGTTTTGATAACAAAGGGCATAAAAACTACAGTAAGCAATGTATAATACTTAAAGCAAGAATATAATAAAATTATACAGACATCAAAAACATATCTCTATTAAATAGTATGAAAAAAGCTAAAAAAATGATGCTTGATAATTTTTTTCATAAATGAAACCACATAAATGGATATTTAGGAACTGGAAGAAAAATAAGTTTCTCTACAGGTAAATATGAGTAGTTCATGCAGAGGCAAGTAGTCACGGACAGCATTATGAAGGACATTTAATAGGAATAAAATTTTGTAGTAGCAGAGAAATTCCAAAGAAAGGAGAGACTGCTTGATATGGAACAAGAAAAAAGTAGCAATTAAATTCCAGCTGTTGAACTTCTGGAAAAAAACTGGAAGCAGCATAGGTTTCAGAGACAGAACTAAGTGCTGAAAAAATAAGATTCAAAAGAACTTAAAAAGTATTAATAGCAAGAAGAAAGGAGAAAAACAGTTGTTTCAAGCGCTGGCTACTTGGAAAACAGAGCGGGGCACATGGAACAATACGTATGTTTGGCTACAAAGGAGAAGCAGTACAGAAATACAGCTTTGAAGAAACAAAGATGTGACTGAAAAGAAAACATGAGTCCTGGAATATCCCACACAATACCTGAATGAACAAGAATGAATCAGATTATGCAGCAGCAACAAGCAAGGAGGAGCAGAGACTCCATTTCTCTCTGTCCTGAAGACTGAGGCAGAAGAAAATGCTGAGCAAACAATAGTGCTTTACAGAAACAGGATAAATATCAAAAGTAAAAGCCGAGAATGTGCACATGATAAAGAAACAGAAGTGTGGTTAGATAAAGGTACTTCAAGTCTTGGAGGAAGAAGGAAAAGTGGTTAATTTGCAAAGCACTTAAGATGAGTTTAGAATTTTTTTAAAGAAAATGAAACCATTCATGACAGTTTCATTGCTTATTTCAGCAAAAAAATATAGAAACACAGCTTATTTGAAACAGGAGAAAATGAAACTTAAGTTTATTGAGAGCTTAGAGTGAAATTAATGCAAGAGGCAGTTTCTCTAAGTCACACATACATGTAGACATACATTTACAAGTTTCTACCATGAACTATGTACTAAATCTATTTTATAAAGAGGAAGAGCTCTAGAAACTATCAAAGCGCAGGAACAAAGATGCTAATTTGTTCTTTTCTAGAACCTATATTACTACCAGTTTAGAGCATGGCTTATACATACTAGTACAGATCTTTTGGAAAAGAATATTCACAGTGAACACAGATGTCTTTTGGATTGTCAGTTCAAATACTAAGCAGCACAACTTAGTAATATATTTGGGATACTAGCCCATATTTTGAATTGGAGACCTTCAAAGGCATTAAAAAATGAAAGCCAAGTATATATGAGGTTTAAAATGGGCAATTGAGAACTTCAGGAACATTATACTGTTATTAAAACAAAAAAGTGGGGGGGGCATTTTGGGCATCACTATCAAGAAAACATTTAGAAATGTTTTAAAGCCTTGGAGCATCATAAAATGTTTCTGCCAAGAAGAGAACTTCTAAACTGAAGTCTAAACAAAAACGCAGTTTTACTGGTATTGCCAGTGTTTACTTCATCATATACTGTAAGTATTCAGAAGTCACTGAATATGGCTTTACTACAGTCGCTTAGGAAGAATTCCCCTCTGTTTTCTATGCAAGTTGGATAAGCTAGAGAGGCAGCAAAATTTCTGTTTCAATACAATATGACTTCATGAGTAGATCCGTTTTAAAATGTAGTCAAAATAACCATGACATTAAGATCTAAGCATTTTACACATCTATATAACTGAGAAAACAAGTGTCTCCTGTTTTTTTTTTTTTCCTCCTGCAATAATCCATGAGCAGAACATAACTATTCCAAACCTAGATCTAGGCTTTTGAATGGACATATTTTTGAATATTCAGAATCATAGCTGACGAACAGACACAATCTTCATTAGAAACAGAGAGCCTTACAATTTACATTCTGCATTTCATCCATTCTTTCCAGTAGTAACCTTACATAATTAATTCAGAGAAAAAAACAGCCTTCTAACTATATTTATTTTAAATTTATTTTTAAGAGATACTTTTTTAGCAGTACATTCACTTATGTTGGTGATTAATGGTTCCATTAAACAGGTTTTCCATGATTCAAAACTGTTCGAGACAGTGACCTATCAGCTCGCAAAATCAATAAAAAAGGCTGCTACATAAAAAGCACGTAGGCAATTTTAACTATTTGTAACTAAGCAGCGAGCTGAGCAGACTGAGCAGCACACAGTATGAATCTAAAGCATGCAAATGTGCAGATCATGCTGATGGAAGTGTCTCACACGGGACTGTGCTTTAATAACCAGCGGGAGGAGAAAAAAAATAAAGGTGGATGAAAAATCCTTATTTATAAGGGAGGGGGAGGCGAAAACACAAAGCACTGCTTTAAAACCAATGCGCAGACAAACCACCAGCTCCCTGGAGCGCATACAGCAGCTCAAGGCAAACAAGCACCATGCCAAGCCCCACCATTCCACTACCGCAGCATCTAAACCAGAGCAGGTCGCTGCCGCGCTTGTGCCTCGCAAAGCGCATCATCGGGAACGGCAGGAATGCGCAGCTGCTCCTAGGTGAGGAAGGTTGGCATCAGCTGCTTCCCTTTACCAAGTTATTAGATGCGCAGGACAAAAATTGAAAGAGCAGGTAGGGTCCATATGACAGAAGCTGATGGTCACTGCTGGAAAGCCAAACACGGAAGCCGTGTGAGCCCAAAGCTTTCAGCACTAGCGCCCACTGCCATGCTCCTTAGCCAGGTGGAGGTCCTTGGCATCCCATGCAGACGCGATCGCCTCAAGGCTGCACTCGGGACTGACACTTGGTAGCGAACTGCAACACCTTCAGCTTCTACACTGCTGCATCAAATCCCTCAATCCTTTCAAAAGGCTTTTCCGTTACGATGGATGAAAGAGCCACATGATCCAGTGCTTCATGGGATCCTTTACTGGAGCAGGTGCTTGTAAGGACCTCAGAAAAGCTGCATTCAGTAAAATAGCTAGAGTGTTTGCAGAATCATATTGCAGATCTCCGTTACAGCTCACACTGATCCGCCAGTTAAGGATATCCTGAAGTGGGTCAGAAATACTCTGGAGTAAAGCACAGGCTCATGGGAAAGCTCTCCCACTTAAAAAGAAGAAAAAAATCTCATTTCTCCAAGAATTCTTTTGATTATGTCTCAATTCAATGCCTGCTAAGTGCTTCACTGTACATGTTTTTTCATCTTGACAAACCTTTTCAGCTTGCGTTATAAATTATTTATTATTTTACATAACACACAAGCAGCAGGCAGCTCCTCCCTCCAAGACATACGGTCCACCCTAGGAGGTGCCACAACAGACAGCAGGATGCAGCAATTCTAATCACGTTCTCAGCAGGAGCTGGGAAAATCACTCTGCTGTCAGTCACTACAATAGGAAAATCTTGAGATCAATCCACAAAAACAGCATCACAAACAAGACTGCAGCAGAACATAATAAGTAAAAAACAAGAGAGGAGCTGGAAAGTCCCACGAAAGACTTAGCAGGGACTAAGCAGGAGAGGTCTAACACCCCACGCTCCAAGGAGTTTTTGGACCCATTACACAGAATTATGTATCTCAAGGAGTAGGCAGCGTTGGGGTGAGCTGATGAAGGCTCTCTGGGGGATGGCTGCAGAGAGTAAGCAGAGGACCACACACAAATGGGGTGGTCCAGGACACGCTTATCCTGACTGAAGTTAAAGCAGACACTAACAGGAGTCTGTAGGTCTGCTCTGATGGCTGTTCTACAGGCTTTGAAAATGGTATTTTTTGGATCGCAAACAGAGGAGGTCATTAATCATCAGGAGGCAGAGAAGAATGGCACAGTCCAGGTCATAGCAGTTGGACAATGTTCTCTGCTTGCATGTGGCCCTTCCAAGCAGGGGGCTGAGGCTCTCAGAAACCCAACAAGCTAAAAAGGTTCCAACATGCCCCTTCTGCACAGATGTAAAAAATAGGTAAAGAAACTAGGCATATATTTGCTGCTTTCTACAGTGGTAAGGGTTGCAATTCCACAGGAAGTGTATATTTGATAGAACGAAAAATAGGCCTTTTGATTCAAAAATAAAAAACAGATAAACAATTGAGACTAAAAAAAAATGAGACCAACAGTGTAGCACAGAGATTATCAACTGTTACTCTCACTTGTCAAAGTAATGGAACTAAATAGTTGCATTACTTTGAACTAAAGAGTTGAAAGACCTCCTGTTCCATATGCTCTTGGTACATACATCAGCATGTGTCACCTCCAGACAGTGGGCATCCTGAACGGCAGCATACGTCAAAGTGAGGCACTGCTTAATGAGCTCTGGAAGTGCATAGTACTAGCTAGAGAAAGGAAGAGGTGCAAGAAGAAGGACCGATACAGAAAGTACTGCAGCAAGCAGAACAGAGGTTGACAGAGGCAGAGCTACAGGAGCAGCAGGGCACGGAGACGTGCAGGATCTATCGACAAAATGACTGGCTTCCTGTTCCTTACCTATGTAGTTCACAGCCATGTTTAAATACATGGCTGCATACCATTTTTCCAAGACTTCCCAGTAGTCAAGACAGGAAGACTGTTCACCCAATATGACTCTGCAACTTTGAACATCTTTATTCCACATTAAATATTTGTGATCTGTGCCAGCTGAACAGCGAGACCTAAGAGCCAGGATGCTAAGTGCAGACACCCAGCAGGAACTGTAGGAAAAACTGTAGGTGCTCTGAAATCCTGCGCCATGGAATTGGGAACCTCCAGGGAAAATGTGCACTTCATAGAATGGAAGTCTTTCCTGAGTAAAGGTTCCAAAATCAAGGTGACATTATCTACTTCTACATACCGACTTAGTAATAAAGCTAAGCAGCTTGCACTGATGTGCAAGTCTCAGCTCCCAATATACTAAAATAAACTTTCAATTTGCCTCAAGGTTTTGAAAACCTATTCTGGTTACTGCAGATTTTAAAGACTAAGCTTACTGAAATACATAGAGCTTAATCTTGGCTTAAGGGTAGTCCAACTACACCTTTAAAGAGAGAACAGTGCTGATCATAATGGGAGGCATTAGCCTCTCCTTTCCCAAAAGGCATATTAAACTATCTTTAATGGCTATATTATTACATCACTTTGGTATAAAATCTGAGAGAGAGGCAAGTGAGAGGATGCACAAGTGGCAGCAAGCAGGCGAGCCCGGTGCAGGCAGCGCCAGCAGTTGAGGTGACACACGGAATGCCTTGCTGCACATCTGCGTCAGCCTCAGCTCCCGTCCTTCGCAACAGCTCTAGGAACCTCTAGGCTAGAGAGTGCAGCCGCCCTGCTCGAGCGCGGGCAACATCCTCACCGGCACAGGGCTGCCTAAGACCAGCGGGCAGCTCATGCAGTGCAAAGCTAACGCAGCGATAACGAAGGATTTAAGAAAAAAATATCCTGCACATGAAGAACAATTATAAAAGCACGCTATCCATTTAAAACGACAATTTTACAACAGTAACCTGGAGAAAAAAAAAAAAAAAAAAAGAGTTAAACATTAAAAACTTTAAGTGTTTGCTTTGCATCTCAAATCCCACCCAATTTAACACTCTTTTTTTGGATTTCAAAAATTTATTCTCTTCTCTTTCCATTTTCCTCTTGCTATAGTTGTTGTTTAAGCAGCTCTCAAAATCTACCTTGCTCAAAACTGTCCCCAAATAGCAATGAAGTCTCACTTCACTCATTAGATCAGAGTAAAACTGGCACAAAGGGGTCACACAAAATAAGGTATTCGCTTGGTCACATAATAATAAAGCTCTGAAAGAATAACTGCATTGAAAAGGCATTTCAGCATGACAAGCAAAAGGCATTTGAACTGTAGGAAGAATTTGTAAGATCTTAAGTCACCTAATGTACAATAGATGTACCTACATTAAGGTAGAATTTTAAAAACTACAGTGAAAACATGAATTGGTTATGAAGTCCCACTCTATAATCTCAATTTCATTTGTGGGCCAAAAGTAAGTCTAACATTTTGATTTTATCATGATCAAACGATAAATTAACATCACGTGTTTAGACATTACACCTAGCTCCAGAAATAGAAAGGCAAAAATTGTTCGTGCTACAGTTCTCACCTCATAAGGCTCTCAGCCCTTGACAGACAAGTTTAGTCTTTGCTGAAACTTAGTACGGCTGAGTTTCAACGAAAGGGTAGATCTCGGTATCCAAAGACATGAAAATTCGGATCACCTCCAAAAAGCATCTGAATTGCCCATAGGAAGGCAAGTGTTTTCCCGTTATAAAATATCACCTAACATGCATTTTAACAGCTCACAACTGAACAAATAAAATTTCTACAAATACATTATCAAAATTTTATCAAAATTTATCTATCAAAATGAACAAGTATTTTAAAATATGCTGGGTAATTAACCTCCCAAGTCAATATGCTTTGTGACCACTAGAGGGAAATAGAAAACAGGAAAAATGGGCATGTCCAAGGGTTACTAGTGGTCAAAGCCCAAAAGTAACCCTTATGCTGTTGCTACTTCAGTCACTCTGCGCAAAACCTTTTCTTGGCACAGAATTATAAACAGAGCTGTTGTACCTTTAGCCCCGTATAATTACATTTAAAACCCATTGCTAAAGGAGCACGAAGCTTTCTGTGCTGTATGCAAGAAGTAACAATAAGTATCATTAGTGAATGACAGTGAATTAGAAGTTGCACACAACATTCTAACAGCACTTAATGAAATTATGCTCAAGTTATGCCTCTAAATTAGGCAGGTCATAACAGTGGACAAACTGTTCATTAAATTCCCAGTTAAGATTGTCCAAATCTATCAGCAACAAGTTGAACACAGACAGGCATTAAGGTACAGACTTCTTAAACCTTAAATGAAAAAATTACATTTTAAACATTTTAAAATAGTTTACCCTTTTTTAAAGAAAATTTCATTTATGATCTACAGAAAACTAAGCATTTCTATTTGAAGTGTTCATACCCAAGTAAGTCTCTGCCTCAAATACAGTTGCTCAACCATTAGTCTGCAACTGTCAAACAGAGCTCATCAGAAAATAAGTTTTAAGTATGGCCAGACTAGCAGACAGAGGATTTATGTACACAGTAGGCATTAAATAGGTTTGCATGTAGTTAGTTTTCTTTGTATGCATATGAGAAGCACCAGAAAATTAAAAAGTCCTTGCTAAACTCTTTCAAAACTAGAGAGTCGTGCAGAAGTGATACAGGCTTGTCTTTGTTTGAAATATAACTCATTTCTCTCACTGTAGTAATTTTAAGCAAGTTCAGACAGTTACTTATAAAGCTGTTTTATGCAACATAACTCTCAGAAATCTAGTCCTTGAAAATTTAAAATGTTATCTTACATTGCCTATATAACACCAGTAAATAGAAATGTAAAAATATGAAATCCAGTTTCATCTATCAATACAAACATGTACGCTACCACTACTCATTCATGTAAAAAGGCACAGGCTGCTTTTATGTGCTGAAAGTCAACACTTCAGAGGCTGCTTTTATTTGCTGCAAGACACTAGGAGGAACAACCTGAAGCAGCACACAGGTCCTGCAGGGAGCTGCCCTGCACTGCCCTTGGCATGGCCAACCCGCGAACACAGCTGCCCGCAAGGGCTGCTCCCAGGCCACTGGTGATTTGGGTCCTGAAACCAGTTAAATTAGCCCAAACTTGCCAGCCCCCATGGAGCAGCAGATCCATGCAGGAATCATGATGAAGAAAAAGCCACTTAGAGGTTCGGTGCTGGGTGCTCCAAGCAGCAGTGTGACTGTCTGCAGGCCCCACACCTGGTGGGAGGAGTGGCTACCGTCTGCTGCTACCTGCTTTGCTCTGCAAAACACGAGCAGCTGGTTTCTCTCCATCGCCAGTGAGGAGACCACCAGAGCCTCAGGGGAAGCAGGGTGCTCCCTGCCCATTCTGAACGTCAGTGACATAATACAGGCTCCAGGGTCAATCTTTACGTGCAGACAAGTCTGCGCAGAACCTAGTTCATGCATGATGAAAGTGTCAGAAAAAACACCCTTAACCTATGGCTTCTTCATGCAACACTAGTCCAGGCTCAAAGCAACCCACAGTCTAAGACAGTAGAGCAACAATTTGCAGATTGTAGGTATCTGTGTACTGTAGGTATCTGTGAAGATAAGGCCTCTTTCAGGTATTTGCAGCTACTGAAGCTGGCAGTAAAGCACCTTTGCAGCCAGGAGAGGCACACAAGCTTTGCTCCCAACTGCAGCCTTAGGCCACACATTGCAGATCTCCTCATGGGCACAAGCCCAAATAGATATTGGAATATGGGGTTTCCTCTGGGTAGAGGGGGAAATACCAGTGTAGTATTTTCCTGCACCCTGCAGGAAAAGAGGTAGCCACCAGCTGAACAAGTTGTGCCTGCTGGCTGCAGTCACCCGGTACTGCTTGCAGAGCGCTCTGCATCTGCTACTAGGAGCCAGTCTAGCAACCCTGACAACTTCTTCTGAACACTTAAAGCCAAACTGGTAAGTCTCTGGAGATCTATTAGATGCATTCAAATACCTCAGTCCTGTATGTTATTTGATTCAATTAGGGGAAGTATCATTTAATTAACTGTAATGGTTTATCTTCACACTTTCCTTTTTAAAATTTCAAAATGGGAAAGGAAGAATACTGTTAAATTTCTCAAAAATACCAATACCACACCACAAGACATGGAATAGATAGTCCATTTCCAGTAGCATTCCTACCCAGGTTAGCATATCCGGGGTCAGTTTTAAAAAAGAATAGAAATAAGAAGCTGCATCTCAAAAAAATACAAGGACTACACCATGTGGCCAAGTTAAACTAGATGTTTTATTTTTACAAAGTCTGAAAACTTTCAGCTTCAAGGCAGTAAAATCTCACTGTTAAAAAAAAAGTTCAATATAGGAATAGGAAGTTCTGATGTGAAGTAGAAAATACTGATGGGAACAAGGAACCAGAATTTAAGTGTTAGAAAAGAATGTAACTTTCACTGTACAGTCACAGTCTAACTTCAGCTGTAAGGGACCCCTGGTGCAACCTCCTGTCCAAGTGTCCAATCCCTGTACTTCTTCCAGGCCTCCAAACCATGAGGGACTATTCAGAGATTAATTGTTTACTTTTAAAACCAAAATGCTTATTATGAAACCTAACTGGAAAACACAGGCCAAGAGCCCTGCACTAGTTGAAGTGAATCAAGCTGCATTGTTTATAATTAATCAAGTGTGTTGGGTTGGAATTGACTGAGAACTGTAGCTGAGGTTTGAACAGTTTCAACTGCTCCAACTTACAGCAGCTGTTCAAACATGGAACCAAGAACAGTGACAGGGTGCCAAGAGAGACAAAAGAACTATTTTTTCCTTTCCCGAAAGGGAAGTCTGAACAGTTTGGAAATGACAACACTTAGGCTCACTGCAGCATATGCTTATGGAGTAAGATCAAAGTGCTGATTCACTAGCTATCCCCTAAATCCCTTCTGAGGAAGTGCCCCATGACCAGCAGCAAAGTGTGTTTAGCAAATTTAGTAACATTAGATGACAAGCAACACTGCACGTATTAAAAACACCTGCTGATAGCAATGCTACAGTAATAGACTATGATATGCAAGTTGAGTTTTTCTTTTTGAAAGAGCATATTTGATTTAATTGCAGTAACAAGTTTCTTTAAAAGACAAACAGTTGAGCCATACACCCAATATCCCCCTGAAAGAACAGCTTCTCTACAAGTACCAGCACTGTAAGGTAGATTAGGTCAAGCAGTACTTATCAGCTTAGCAGCCCTTCCTACACTTGCTTAAGCCAGCAATTTTGAAGTAACACAGAAATATCCAGAAGTTACTCCAGATTACTGGAAGAAAACAGAAACACTTCTGACTTGATCCCAACTCCACAAACTTCACAGTGATCAATATATCTAACATGTAAACACTGTGGGTTTAATATTAAACTTCCTCCTCCTACTGCTGCCCTGCCATTTAAGACAGATCTGTTTGACATACCAAAACTGCCAATTCCTCTGCAATGAGTCTTCACCTATATGACACTAAATGCAGAACCAGTTCCTATTTTGAAGAACTGTCTGATTTCACAGGGACAAAAAGAAACATTTCACTTATTTTTCTGCTACATAACTGGTATTCAGAGAACAACCTTAAAAGCTTCCAATCTGGGCCACACAAAACTCACAAAAGCAGAAGAGCTCAGCTCCTGCCCTTTTTTAAAATTTCTCTTTCCAAAGTCTCCCTCAGTTTTGTAGGACCCCACTAGCTCCTGCAGCTACCCATCCCCTAACTTGCCTAATGGGGACAGAGGGAGGGCAGGAGGTGACAAAGGAACCAAAAAGGCAGAGCACAAGCACCACCCCCAGGGGCTGGGCAGCACCTGCTCCCCAGGGCCAGAGTGCAACTCACCTCTGCTCATCTCAGCCCAGCAGTGAGTTTTGCATGAGAGCCCAATCCTTCACTGAAGGAAAAGAAGAGCCCTTAGTCTTTTCTAGAATGAAAAAGTGGGGACTTTGATACTGTATGTGCTCCCATCTAATACCGTATGTGTTTCCATCTAAGTTTTCTATTGAACTCGCTACACAGTGCTGTGAACTGATGAATAATAATTCTGAGCAAAAAGCAGGCAGAGCTGTTTGGCAAGAGTCGACGTTTAGCAGTTTAACCACTCGCTACTTTCGTATTGCAGCTCTTCACTTCCTTTTCTTCATAGCAAAAGTGATCTTCAGATCACTTACTGATCTGAAGGGGTATTTGCCACATTATCCAGTGCAGTTTTCACAAAGTGAATCCGCAACAGCCTCAATTCTCCATTAGAATCACACATGTTTACAGCCGAGGGGGACAGGTTACCTCTGGCACAGCCTGCTCCGTGTTTAGCGCAATAGCTTACTCCTGATCACCTGAACATTTCATCATGGGGAAGAGCACAAAGACTATTTTAAGGATGTCCATCACCTTTCCTTAAATAGAATTACAATGCTGTCGTCAGAAACATTGACTGGCAGACTCCAACCAGCTTAGCACTCGTGTCACAGCCTTCCACCCTGTCTGATCTTGAGTTAACACTTTTCAAAATGTCGTCTTTCACATGGTCCAGCATCCAGGAGGGAAAGCTTTGCCAATGTGTATTTTGGCACATAGCTTTCAGATATTATTCTTTAGAATTAAAAATGGAGAGCTTCTGTGCAGGCAACATGTTTGTGTATTTGTCATATGCCATACCTGATACTTGCACTGCTGTAACTAACAGAAGGAAGAATGAAATGTGTTGGACTAAGAATTTACAGCTGTCACAACAGAAGAGAGGTCACCATTCTAAATACATGAACAAAAATGACTTCCATCATGATAAATGAACAAAATTTGGATCAGTGATTTTTGCTTAAGAGCCATAAAAAATGTTCCTATGACAATCTTTTTATAGTACAAACCACTCATGCTTTCTTCTACTTTAAAGTTTCTGCCTTAAAATGCGAACTGTATTTCATTTCAATTTATAAATATTTCAAGCAAAGAATCCTAAATGAAGATATGTACTAAAATCCATATATAGAAAAGAATCATTCCAAAACTTACATCCTAATTTTTGTTTACTAGTTAGGAAACATATCAGCATATATTAAAGCAAGTGAATTAAGTATTTTAGTACTTTAAGTACTAGTACAATAATTTGACTTCACTAGCTTGCCAAAGACAATTTTTTGATTCTTCACTGTTTGACCTAGATCTACACAAGCACAGCTAATGCAGTAGAGAAAAAGCTTGGGATGTGAAGATACCACAGGAAATGATTTTTCGAAGTACTGAGTTTTGATGCTAAACCAACATGGATTTCAATGCTCAGGAAAAATATACTCAACAAAATAAGTTTATTTATTTTATCTAGAAGGTTCTTAGAGCCGGCTAGTGAGTCCACTTCAGCTATTTGGTCCATCTCAGCAAAGGTCAGGCACCAGCTTTCACCTGACTTCCTCTTCGATCAGGACGAGAGCTTCATAAAGATGAGCCTTCCTCACAACCACGTTATTTTGCAGCAAGTTTGACCAAACATTTAAACACAGATTTGCTGGCTATGCATAAACTATTTCCGCATTTGTTTAGCGGAGAGTCTTACCCCTGTCTTCAATTTTCTCCTCCCCAGTTTGGTGAGATGAAGGAATACTGTAGATGCCGTAAAATACTCAAAACATGTAATCTGGTAAATACTCAGGAATCTCCATACTGGAAAAGGCTAATGCAATCAAAAACAAAACAAAAAAGCAGCAAATTCTGATAGAATTTTTGTGCTTAAACGTTGGATGTTTTACATTTCTCAGCTACCAGCTGCTCATTAGTATTGCTAAGCAGTAAGTTTTTGTAAGCCTGCTCATACTCAAATTTAATACAAAGTTCATTTTAAATCAGTGTTTTCTCTGTTCAGAGCACAATGGGACATAGTTGCAAAGTTTCATTCTTTCTCTCATACTGTAAAGATAAACAACCTTGTGACACACTGCAGTAAGTCTCACAAACACACTTTTGTTAGCAAATAGCTTAAGCAGCCTGCTATAACTACCTACCCACTCAGTAAGCTGCAGAGCCTCAAATAAATAAGTCCTCTATATACTAATAGACTCAAGTTGATCAAAATGACTTGTTAGTACAAGAAATAAAATCAAGAAGGTAAACCAATTGTATCTGAAGTATTATTAACTCAAGAAAACAGTTTTCACACAAAATATATTTTTTTAATCCACTAAAAATAGTTTTTCAAGGGACTTTTGTTTGAGCATTGGCAACCTGACCAGAAAAGGTCCTTTGAAAAAACCCTAAATAAGATTATCTAGATCAAGCTCTCTAGTAAAATGTGCTAGTTAATTTCAAAAAAAAAAAATAAAATAAAGCACTTCATCTAGTCTCACTCAAGCAAAGTTTATTGAAGTGTTCTAACAACAAATTCAATTATAGATTAGATGAACTCCATGTCTCAAAAAAAAAAAAATGCATTTCAGATTTTGGCTACAAATATGTATATAAACTTTCAACTACGACACAGTATTTACTACTCCATTCAGAAAACATCTTATTGGCATCTGACAGAGAAACACTCCCTCAGGAAAAAAAGTTAAAGATAACCATTAAAAAAAAAAAAAAAAACAAACCCACACACTAGATTTGGACATGTGTTTTTTCTATAATTAAAATCAAGCAACTATTTACATACATATAGCACTTTTCGAAGGCTCCAAGTACTCCTATTTCCATGCATTGTAGTAGGAAGAAAAGCACCTCTAAACCTACAAACGCTCAAACACACTAACGTTGAAGTTGTAAAACTTCATATTATATACATCGAATTATAAAAGCATTAGTAAATATGGCACTTGAAAAGAAAATGTGAAGAATTCATGATTTGCCCAAGTCACTTTAATACATTTTTAACTTCAGGCTAAGCTTTTGCTACAAAACAGGAGTACCTTCTACCTCATGCTTTGTCTTGTATTGATCATGGTATTTAGTTACATAATACAAACAGAATGCTTTTAAATAATACATTGCTTTAATATACGAAATGGTTTGGCAAATTATAAGTGAGGTGCCAGACCACTTTCTTTTCCTTTTAAGAATGCGAACTACTGATATGTCTTGAACACAGCAAGCAGCTCTGAATCATAGCTACAGAACTACAATCAGCAAAATCTGGAAGCTGGATTCTGAACAATGAAAGTTTGGTGTTACCATGCAGGAACAACAAGCTGAATTATTTCTTTTTTGTCAGTTCAGCATATGCAGAAGGAATTTTATTTCTACTTTCTACTTGCAGACATATTTTCAGTTTAGATAACACACCAGAAGACAAAACTTGGATTTTTTTTAACAACAAGCAGAAAGATAAGTTTAACAAAACTATGAAATAGGCACTTGTGACTCCTACCCTGGTATCAGACTTCAGGCAAATACTGAAAGAGTTGGCCAGGTGAAGTGGCTTCTAGAAAGTGTGACTGTACTCCCCAAATGTGGAAATAGTAAAGGCTGATACAAGTCATTTTTCCCCCTCATCTCACCCCACGTTTTTAAAGATTTCTGATTTCTCACGAAGTATAGAAGTATAATTGCCAAACTGAAATTAATGTTTAAAGCAGAATGTATTAGTGAAAAAGAGTCATAATGAATAACAATTCTTCAAAGACAATGCTAGAATCCATGCTTTTCCTCATTCATTAGTGAGCTAAACAGAGGCTGAATGATATGATTAAAAGTTTACCAAGAACACCCAGCTAATCTAGATCAATATGTGCAAACAGACACCTCATGATAGTGACTAGGCAACAGAAAGAGGACATGAGATGCAGTGTTGATACATGCCAGCCTTCTCCTGTGATACCGAGACAATTCCAAATTTACATATAAGGCAATAAGCCTTAAACTGTTATCATATGATTCTTTCCTATTACAAATACATGGCTGAAGATTGTCAGCTGAGTATTCAGCAGCAGTTAAGGACAGCCTATAAGACTGAAGAGCATCACTAGGCCTCCCTTTTTCTGTGGTGGACAGCACCATTTAAAAGGATTTGTTGCCTACTTCCCCTTCCTCCTCCCTTCCCAGAGCAGCGCAATGATTGAGTGCCCATTTCTGCTTAAACTGGCCTTTGTGTTAAATGCTGCAATTCATCAGTTAAATCATACAGACTTAATCTGAATTTCAGCCCAAGGTTAAGCAACCTGAGTTCAATGTCCCCATCACCCTATGGCTATAAAACAAAGGTCTTGAAGTACCAGCTCTACAGATATACAACCTAGCAGCTTGCTCAGTACATTGTTTCAAGTCAATACTTTTAGGCATGGCAAGAACATTTCAAGAACAAAGTGCAGCATTTTGGTGTGCAGAAAAATTCAGTGTTTAACTTCAAAAAGGTCTGTTATGGCAGTTTAATTCTGTATGTTTTAAATATTAACTGTCTCAATGAAGGCAAAATGCCAAGCTGTAAGTCAACTAATATTTTATCAAGAAACTATTTTTACAGTGAGCTGCTACCAAAAGACAGCCTTTTATGACCACTTACTGCTAGCAAAAGATGAAGTTTCCTATTTTATATATATATATATATATATGTATAAGCAATACTTGAAGGAGTTCAGTATAAAAATATTCACTCAGATATTAATCTATTGTTTGTATTCCTGTAACACTTCCCTTTCAAGCCCCTTACTCTAGGTAAAATGTAAACAACTGAGTTCACTAGAAGAGACAAGGCATCATCAGGAAGTTGAACTCAAGTGCTGATGAGAATGAGGGACTTGAACAAGGAGACAAGAGCCAGTACAAGATACGGTAAGAGGAGCCAAAGACAAAACAGATTAGCTTAGAATCAGAGTGATAACCTAGGAAGATTAGCCTTAAAGCTAACAAGGTTAATATCTGGAATAGAGAAGAAACAATTCAATACCCAGTGAGAGAAGATGAACAAAGTTAATCAAAAACACAGAAATACAAAGCAAGTTTTTAAAGGTAAAGAAAGGCTCAATAAAGAGTCAAAACTGCTAACTCCCACTTCTCTCAATCCTTATCTGTGAATGATAAAGGATAAAAAGTCCACTTCTTGTGATCTTATTTTTCATTGTACTTCAATGTCACAGCTTTTGTCAGGTATCTGTAGTGTGAGTACTTTTAATGACAATATAAAGCTCTCCACAAGCACCACGCTGAGTGAGAATTCAAGAAAAAAAGAAAAAACAAACAAAAATGAAAACCCCCAAAACATACCTTGTGTTGCTCTATTGCATCTACCCACTGCTGTCTGTGGTCTGGGTCCTGAGCTCGGAGGTACCAAACACTATCATTCACGCTAATATCAAATCTGCATTCATCAAAGTCATGGGGCTGTGAATGAAAAGTTTAAGAGTAGTCAGAGTTAGTAATTAAAAATTTCACAGAGCATTTTTTATGATAATATAAAAGAATAATACAAAATATAATCTAAGACGACCGTAATTGAATTTGCCTTAAATAACTGCTAGATTTTCCATTTGGTTTTCTACAGATGTCCAAAATAATGAATATACACTTCGATAATGAAAAATGCCAGTCTTCTGAAACAGAAAAGCTAAGTTAATACATCTTAGATGAAAGGATACAAACATCACAGCAAACAGCAAGAGTATATAACAAGATTACAAGGAAAACAAAAGAGAAAGTCACAGCATCTTCTGCCTCCATCTTATTTCTACCACCTAAAGACAAGAGTGTCAGATAATGGGAAGCAACTTTAATATCCCTCTCATATCACAACTCAAAACACACTTAGCTTGCAGTTCACAAGGCTAAGATACTAAACCGCTTTTACTAACACTGCAGTGAAGCTATTCAGGAAACTATAGGGGAGCAAGGGAGCTATTTCATTTGCCTGGTGTCCAGACGCTGCCAGTTCATTCATTGTAAAGTCTGACAAGATGTTTTTTTCCTCATCAAGAATTATTCTTAAAACAATGGCTGCAGAAAGGTAACAGGTTCTAAAGTTAAGGAATATGGTCCAACTAGGAGAACCATGAATATACCAGAGACTATACAACTTAAGAATTCATAAGAACTGTTCTATGAGATGTTCATTAACATAGCATACAACTGAAACACTCTCACAAAAGTCAACTTAACTGCAAGCTAGTCTGCTGCATCGTGCAAGAGTCCACCATGTCCAAGAAATTTCTTTTCAAAGCATCTAGAATGCCAAGCTCCTTTCACACAGTACAGTCTTTCTTGTTTAGATATATTGAGAAAATAAATAGGACAAAAGATGCCAAAGAGCTAGGAAGAGGTTTAAGGAAAAGTGCATGAAGTACCCGCCCTCCCTCCAGCTTTGCATACTTGGTAAAGTATTTGAACTTTAAACTCCCTCAGGAAAGTCAACAACTAGTCACATGAATCTAGATACTAATTACTTAATCTCTGATCACCATAACAATTCAATTTTAAAAAGTTTTAAATAGTGCATGAAAATGAAGCATTATATAACCAATCACTCAACACAAGGATAGAGGGGACAAAGTCCCGGCCCTTTTTTCATATTTGATCATTATTCATTTCTGTATCAGAGATGTTTGATCTAGTTTAAGATAGCAAACCTATCTGCCTTATCAAGTTGTCAGACTTATGAGCCTGTGCACAAGTCACTCCTTTATCAGGTCCTCCTTTAGCCATGTGATGGAGAATATACACTCAGCAACCACAAAAAGCTCTGCCTGGAAAACAAGCATGCAAAAATCCAAATTGTTCCTCCTGTGGCACGCCCCTCTTGCTCTCTTCCCCTGCCCTGGTCTTCGGGAGGATTTGAAAGGAACCTGTCTACCCCATTGGATAGCCCAGACAAAACTCATAAGTCAGCAGTGCTAGTGAACTGCACTCCCAGAAGCAACTTGTTTCAGTGCACAGCTATCCCTACCATCTCTAACCTAAAGACTATTTACTCCGATTTAAGATTATTTCACATCTTTGTCCTATTCAAAGGCCAGTTTACGTACTCCCTTTCTGTGCACAGCAGCTTTTAACATACACCTCTTGGGCACAGAGGAAAAATACTTTCCTTGTGGCCTAGCCAAACTTTTCAAACACCCTTCTGTGCTGCACATGGAATGTGCACTGCTGCATTATTCAATAGAAGATGGGGAAGTTAGGAGGAGACTAGGCAATATGCAAGAAAGTGTAGGGTCACATCCAATTTGCTGTGCAAATTCTTATTACAGAAAAGCCAGTCTAACAGGTGGTCCTGTTAAACAAGTTGCTTAAGCAAAGCATTCTCCACTAACAATGTTTAATATTGCATCAAAAGGAAATTCAGTAGGCATGACACAGTTTGCTCTTGACAAATACACGTTACCTGTTTACTATCTTACTTGCGGTCTGTTTTTGAGTATTTTTCTGGCAGCTTAGATCAGTCACAAACTTATTTCCCTCATTTTCTTATGCTTCCTTTTAAGAGGAAGGTCTGTGAGAATCTCATCTTACACTTCCAGCTAATACTAAGTTCCCTCCTATGCATTTTACCAAGATCAGATAAAGCACCAGAATCCCATGCAACCTTTTTTTAGGCCAGAACAAGTCACGTTACTGCCATTCAATCCCTTTCTCCCAAGCTAGAATGGGTTCATACTTCGAGTTAATAACTTGGCAGACTGTTAAATATGTAACATCTTTGGTATGATCTGTTATCTTCCTCTCCCCACTGAGCAGCAGGCAAATGCTTTGTTTTTTCTCTTGCTGTAAATATACTTTATTGTTTTCTCTAGTAGTAGATAGACAAGAAGTGTCTATCACACTTTCTTAGGTCTGTCCTTGATTCTGAATCCCTCCTCTATCTCCTTTAACTATCTACTTAACACTGCTTTAAGCTTTTCCATTTGTTTTTCCTACCTCCCACCCAATAGCATTTTATATACCTAACTTCATTCAGATCTCCTTTTCCTGAAGTTGACAATTTCTAGCCTACTGCTCACCCTCCCTCCTCACCTTGGAAGCGATTATAAAATGACATAGTTCTCAGCCAGCCAGCTGACAAAACACTGGAGGAACAAATAGGCATTTCCAAAGGTAAAAAGCTAAGAACTTGTGTTGAGGCCAGAACATGTCCTACTGCTCCGATTCCTTTACAGCCAATCTAAAGCAAAGAAAAGAATGTTTTAGTCATACAGGGAAGTAGAAAGCCAGTAGAAATCACTGTCTACCCTCAGGACCTGAAGCAGGTTGAAGAACTTGAGCTGCTTTTTTCCTACCCCTCCCCCAGCAGTCTCAAGCAGCACCCAGACATACATTAGTTGAGAGTACATTGGGGAAAAGAGAGTTGAGCAGACCAACACAAAAAGACAGCCTCTGAAACGTTTACAGTTTTCAAAACTGAGGTTGGTAGACTGTCTTATACATATACTAAAGGCTCATTTAAAGACAGGATTTCAAAGAAAAATACTTAAATCATAATTCCATACAAAAGTATTCTACTTTAAACACTGCATCAGTCTGTATTTGGTGCCCTGCAGTCAGCAGTCATTCCCATTCCTTTTGTGTACTTCCTATTTTCTGAGAGAGCCACCCGTACAGAATTCTGCTAAAATAAAGGCACCTGGAAGAAATCAACCTTCACAGATATCACTGTGTAAAGCCAACAGATATTAGCTCCTAAACAAGCCAGAACCATTTACATGAAGAAACATTTACTTGGCTACAGTTACTGAGGAAGTCTGCAGCTAGCTCAGGTCTCATGAGTCATCAGTGAGTGCATTGCTACAGAATCCTTCCTGCTGCACAGCTCTTGAGTGTGAGGCAGTCATGAGATAGCTTCAGAGCGCCTACTTGAAAACACCGGTTTAAATGAATCATATAGGGAGGTAAATGTTTTCATATAGTTTGCAAGTTTCCAGAATATCAGGAAATCAAATGCTTGAATGAAAAGCCTCTTGCTTGTCAGTCAGTCTGTCGCACTGCTCCAAATGACAAACTGCTTCCCCACCAGTGGCAACATTGCCTCTATCCTTTGGAGAAGAAAGCCAGAGCAGTTCACAGCAGAGCCAAGTCAACTCTGCACGTCACCGTTATCAGTTAGGCTGCTATCCACACTGCACAACTGCAACTACTCTACAGTAAACCTGGCTTTAAATTTCTAATTTTCCTCTATTAAAAACAGGAAATAGGGCACCAGCACATTAGGCATTAATGCAGAAAAGGTAATCAGTAATCACCATACTTCAATTCTCTCTCAAACACGAAAACAGCATAAACATAATAGTAGTAGTATGTTATCTTTGCTAGCTCCAGAATTATTAACAGAACAATATATTCACTGCTATAAACATATCTGTGGCTTGCAACACACCAGTATTACATACTGCAAGAACAGATAAAAGTCTGGTAAGAAGAGCACCTAATTCAGCAATACAAAACAACTTATCAGTCTGTTATCTCTGCTAGCTTCAGAATTATTAACAGAACAATATATTCACTGCTATAAACATATCTGCGGCTTGCAACACATCAGTATTACATACTGCAAGAACAGACACAAGTCTGGTAAGAAGAGCATCTAATTCAGCAATACAAAACAACTTATCCCTTAAATTTTCATGTGCTTCATTTTTTTCATTTTGCAAAGGCATTTTTTTATCATCTAAGATTAAGGAAGAAAAACAGTCAGGAAAGCCGCAGCACTTGATTTTGCTCACAGCAAAAATGCACAAGCCAGTTCACCTTTTGAATCTACTTCTTGGTCTTTTACTATACTCTGGAATTATAAAGCTTAGTCAAATTTGGAAACCCATCATTCTTGAAGGCAGATTATGAAAGCTTCCTATGTTACTCTTGGTATTCATCTTGCTAGAGAAATGCATTATTTACTTTCTGTGGATTGAGTTAGCACAGCCAGAAGATCTCATAGAAGAATGATATGCAGACAAGAGTAATTTCACAATCAGGACAATGCAGAAAACTCTTAAAGGAATTATCCTTAAATATTCTGTCTCTGATAATCTCTCAGCTTTTAGTTGCTAAAAAAGACTTCAGTGGTAAAACCATTTTTTTTTTGTTTTCTTCTCTTAATATTCACAGATCAAAGCACGTTAGCAAAACATTACTCACTTTCTTCCAATTGACTTAATTATGGTTTCAGTCCAAAAAAAATTAGAAAGCTACCTAATTCAAAGTTAAGAACCTGAATTCACCTTTTGTCCCATTCAAACCATGCTTTTCCTAAAGTCACCTAACCTTTTATGCCTTTAAACCAGTAGCTCAGCACCTGGAGCTCTTCACTCAAATTCTGAAACCATCTTCCAATCAAATTCTACACTATCTTCCCTAGTTTCCAAACGGAATTCCAAAAGATCAGCCCAGCACAAAGTGTTTCAGACAAGAAGGTGTAAATGGGCACATGTAGCATCAGCATATACTAAACTGCATCAGTAATCTGAAGTTGCTTTTGAAACAGCCAACCTCGAGACCAGGTTTGTATTCATGTATCTTTGCGGAAAGCTCCTCACACCAGGCAGGGGGAAATGCAGAGTGAGGCAGGAAGACGTGTTTTGTAGGCAAGCAGTGGCAGACACATGCTCAGCATCTTGTATGATGAGCCGTACTACTAGGATGCAGGAGAATCTTAAATAGCAGCTACTTGATACAACAGGAAAAAACGGGAAGCTAGCGGAAACAATGCAAAGTGACAGATAACAAAAGAAAAATTCTTCCTCAGACATTCCTAGTGCCTGCAAGGAGAACAGTGAGCAGTACATATTGAAACCTAAAATACTGCACTACTTGATAAGTGAGACAAACAAGATTGGTATTTGAAAACAGAGAATACAAGTGAAGCCAGAAAGAAATGAAGTTATATGAATACTTTCTACAGACACTTGTATATAGGCTTTAATCAAAATCTAGAGTTAGAAATATTACTGTAACATTTTTTAGTTTTTCCTAGCATACATGAAAATTACACTTAAATGCTCTAGGAAAAGAAGTGTTTTGATTTGCAAGAGACGTGATTATTCATCTAGAAAAAAAGTCATAAACCTTAGCCCAGTTTCAAAAAGCACACATCCTAAAATAATTTTTCTGAAGCATTTTATCCATGCAAAATTGCATAGGAATTATGTCCCTTCCAAATTTAAAATGACTGAAAGCACACTAACTTGTGAAAAAGCACTATCAGAAGATACTTGAGATAACCTCAAGTAGATAAGTTATATTTGATATGGTAAATGGTGCTTTCATAACGTTCCAATGTAGGCAGAGAAAAACAAAAAAGAAAAATGATGTTTTGCACACCTGAAGGTACATAACAAGTTTTATAAAACTTTTTTTAGTAATTGGCATTTTATCCAATTACTGCACTGTTAGTAATGCACAATGTAGAATTACATATATCATACTCTCCTAAATGTTAACACACCTTGCTTGTTATTCCCAACTGCCTATTGAAAAATCAATGACTTGTGATAACAAAATCTAAACTATAACAAATATCTGAAATCAGTTAAGCTTTCATCAAAGAAGTGGATGGCCAGGCACTGAGTTATTTCAAGTAGTGAGGGCCTAAATTCTGTATCATTGCAAAATGGTGTGTGCACATAGTCCTCACGTGATCTAACAGTTACTATGGATACCCTACGCAGAAGCTAAGTGGATTAATGATGGAATATTAACAGATTTATATGGACACCATGAGGAATGGAGATACAACCAGTATCTCCTGTCTTGTCCTGTTTGAAGAACTCTACATCTTTAACATGGAAACAACTGTTGGAAACAGGAATTACATAGAACTATACTTTTTCAAGCACTATTTGTGTATTAACTGGCTGTCTTATTACAGCTCTTCCAATGTACTGCTGCATGCCATGGAAGATCCAGAAGCTAAACCTGAACTAATAGGAACACTGGAAGTCCTGCATGGATTTCTCAAGAGCACAGTGATGCAATACCAAACCACATACATGCTCTAAAAGGGAAAGAAAAAAAAAAAAAAGAAAAAAAAGAAAAAAAAGAAACACACATGGTTTCACATCCTGGATTCCAGTACACGGCAACAGGAATGGCAAACTCTCATCCCAAAACAAGGGGAACTGCTGCACCATGAGTAGAGAGCGCACTGAAGAGACTTGAAAATTAGCTTGTTTTGACCAAACATGTCACCAAATACAACTGTAAAAACATTTCTGGAAAGAT
Source organism: Crypturellus soui (assembly GCA_032275445.1). NCBI lineage: Eukaryota > Metazoa > Chordata > Aves > Tinamiformes > Tinamidae > Crypturellus > Crypturellus soui. Next base: position 1,662,850 of record JAUBNY010000943.1, read on the forward strand.
AGTACTGCCATTACCAGCAACAGGCCACAATCCTTAGGCTAACTACGCAAGTCCCCAGGTCTGGTCTATTAGTCTTGTTATCAACTATTTTTGAAAACTTGCTCTGTGAAACAAAGCTTAGTACCAGTTGTCTCTTGTTACAATGTACAGTCTAAGCCCAAGATAACAGTAAAGGCCTTGAAAATATGAGCACAGGCCAAAAGTAGGAATGTAAATAACACTGATTGTCGCCTCCTAGTCAGGGAGGACATGCAACTGCTCCCAGGAATGGGGTGGAGAAAGGACCGTGTGTGTGGCGGGGGAAACAAACACACACCCCCCATCAGCCAAGCAACCTACCTGCTGCAGCCTGGGAAAGCAGCACTCACCAGCACCTTGCATAGCTCACAGGCAGGAGCCAAGGGCTAGCAACCGTCTAGAAATTCAACCATCTTATAACAAGGATCCCAAGCTCAAGAACCGTAAGAAAAAGACATTTTAATTCCTTTCCCCCTGCCCTTCTTCAATGGCTCTGCAGTTTGGTCACCTTGACCTCAGCAACTAGAACCAAAGACACAGATACAAGGCTGACTATATGGCCTATCTCCATGGTGCTGCATATTCCCAGCTAATTTAGGATCTGCGTACTAGAGACCAACTGCTTTGAACGCGTGATAGAATGATTTCTAATGATAGAAAATGTGCAGGAACTAATACATAGTGATAGTGATTAATATTGTGTAAAAGCTAATGATTAGCACAAAGAATTCTGACATTCAGTAGCAACAAGCTTTCTTTTAAAGCTTAAAATTGATCTCTCGTCAGTCTACTCCTACCACAATTGTCCCCAGTTTGTTGGGGGGGGGGGGGGGGGGGGGGGGTACAAAAAAACATTTA
>JAUBNY010000943.1:1669540-1718313 GCA_032275445.1 Crypturellus soui
GGCGGGTACATACACACATTTAGTGGAAACAATGCCTTGCTCTCCTGCAACTTAGAGTCTTTTAGAATATGCAAGACCTCTATCCCAGTCAACCTGGTTCTTAAGTGTCTAGAGGTCTGGAAGAACAAATTCTGTCCAACTGTTCTTCTTCTAACCAGGAAATTAAATGGTAGATCAGTTGACTAAAGCACAATTGGACAGACATAGCAAACTAACTAAGAAGTTGCTGAAACCTGCCACAATAATTGATCTAAACTACACTATCTAGAATACATGAGCAACATAAAAGCAGTTCAACAGCTTACATGAAAATGAAGCAAAAACATGAGCTCTGAAAAGCAGAAGCAACTCCGAAGTGTCCTCTGCAGAAAAATGTCTTAAGATCTTGTGCATATGAATAGAACCAAAAAGCTGATGAGATAGCAACTCTGAGGCAAAAAGATAGGAGAAGACACTGTGCATGACGATATAAACTGCTAAAATAGAGTTCTAACCCCTTTTATTCAGGACTCCAGAACCGGAATGCACAGAGGAGAGATGCCTGGTATTCTACAAATTCAAAGCAGACATGTTAAAAGCATGTTGTTAATAGGAATTCCAAGATATCTATTAAACAGCCAGTTCTGGACTACCTTGCAGGAATGTTGAGTGAGACGAGACCACTGGAGATGGGAGTTGGATGAACAAACTGTATCCACTAATAATACTAATCCACTAATCTACTACAAAGCAGTATCTGAAAGTGTATGAAAGTTCATATACAGTAAGTGGAAAACAAAAATGGTCCGGTGTAAAACCGTAACACCAAAGGCAAGCACTGGAAGTTTGAGACATGGTATAACACCCCAAGAGAAATATTTCACAGCATGAAAATACCACGAGCAGGAAATGTGTTTCTGAAGTAGATGTTGAGTGATGAACATTGTTAAATCATAATTAAAGATATTAACAAAGGAAAAAAAGTCAAGCATATGAACAATATTCTAATTATTAACAGATGTTGATAGAAATACTATTGGATTGAAGCACTTGATTGCATTTCAAGTATGTAATAATATATGATTATATTAAAGTACTAAGGCAGAAGTCTTCTGCAGCAATATGAAGCCAACCTACAATATTTAGCTTTTTGAATACATGTGACTGAGGTCTCTGCCCGTATATGAACTACTGTGGAAATATTCATCATAATATAAACATTTCAACTTAAGCAAATCTCCAATGTCTGTTTTTCACTTCTGACTTACCTCACTTAAGAAAAAAAAATCTTCCATTTCTCAACTCCCCAAAATCAAATTGCCTTTTCCCTCAAGAATATTAAATTCTAAGATACATAAGGCAACTTTGACATTTCCACTTGGCATATCAACCTACCCATGACTGGTTCAGACAGTTCAGTTCAAAAATGGTCAAATCTGTATGCAGGAGCTGAATCCTAAAAGGGTTTGTCCAGGAGAAATCCCATGTTCCCAGCACCCCATCTCGTGAGGCACTGCTCTCCTATTCTCCCTCACTCTTCTCATTCTCCTCTTCTATGGCAGGAAGACTCTAGGCATTTCACATACATGTAAGCATTCCTGACCTTACTTGCCTCCACAGGCCTTCCTGATGTACTAAAAACTCCATTTAGATTGCTCTCCTGTTCACTCCAAATTTTCCAGCAATCCAGAAAAAGAATATTTGGTTAGTTAAAGAATACAAAAAAGCATGGAAGTACTAATTGCATGTGTCCTAAATAAAACCCTGTCTAGGTAGGGCCCGTTTTCTCTGACTTGGTTTACTCAGATAATCTTTTTAGTAACAATTTAGGCTGAGGAAGCACTTGATCAAATTACAGAAAGTGAATTATTTAATCATACACACATAACTTCATACTAAAATAGAATTTTTTTTCAACCTCAGACAGATGGAAACAAATTACTGTATTTCAACATAATTAGCAAACATTAAAAACTCATTGGAATGGTATTTCTGCCCAGGGCATCGATTTATAGATTAGGATTTTTTTTTCCTTTTTTCCTTTTTTGTTTTTAACAAAAGCTTGTACCAACTGGAAGCAATCAGTTAGTATTCAACTCATCAAGCAGTTGACAAAATTAAACCTATCATTAGATAAAAAACTTGAAAAATATTTATCTCTAATATACATAATTATGTTAGAAAGACCAAAGGTAGGAGCAGTAGTTAGAAAATGTTGAAGTTCACCTGCATCAGTCCTCTAAGTCAGACTGCTTCAGAAATATCAACTCCCATTTTATGCAATTCAGAAGAGAAGAGAGGAAAATAAAAAAAACAGCACACCAACAACGTCTCAGTAATTTTTTGAAAGTATTTTGAAAGGCATGATTCATCATGCATTGAGCACTTCAAACAACTCTCTTAAAGGGTTTAGCACTGATACGTCCTTCAATTAATAAAATACACATCTTTAATTTAGAACTTAAGTAAACATTGAGCATAAAGTTCCTGTAAAAAGTTCTCATAGGAAGCTCTTCTGTATCTATTGAACTGGCAAATGTATGAAGCACCCTCAGCTAACTTATCAATCCATTTTAAGAAATGATAGCCCATACTTCTCAGAAGTGCCCAACCATTAACATAAATAATCCAGAAACATCTATTCAGAGGAAACACATTAAAAATAATAAACTAAATGTCTGAATGTTAAACTTGCAGTATCTTCAAGAAATAATGTGGGCACACATATAAAAATAACTATTTTTATCAGCTGGTTACTGAAAGGAACCATCTCTATTTTCTATGAACTATTGGCAAAAATGACAAGTTTGAAAAATGGAAACTGCCGGTTTCATTTTTTCATGCATTTTTTGTGGAGTAAACTTGTACTAAAGCATGTTCTATCTCTTAATTTATTAGATAATTATGTATTAAGTGTTTCATAGTAACCATTTACTTCACTTAGAAAAAGCTAGGACAATTCTCCAGGCTGCACTCCTGAGGCAGAGCTCATTTTTGTAGTTTGCCTGTCCTGAGCTTCAGATATCCACCAAACTACTTGAGAGTAATCCCTTTCCAAAGTCCATTCTGAAGGCAAATGACTTGCAACTTACATATTAACATAAAACATCATTACTGCCTTCATTAAGCAACGGTTTTCTAATTATGTTTCTGGAAACAAACTAGTTCACTAAAAATGCCTCTATTATGCAAACTGTATTCATTACTCAATTGTAGCCGAGACATTTGCCACAGAATTGTCTAAATGTCTCTTTAGAACACAATAATAAAGAAACATTCTGGCAAAATAAAATTAGTAACCAAGAACACATTTCCATTTAGATCTTGATATGAGTATGCATCATTTCAGTATAAGCAAAACCAAGGAAAAATCACTGCATCAATTATCAACTCTTGTTTCATTTACCAAATTAGAAATTAAAATTTTCTATATATTATTCCAATATACAGAAATTAAAATGAAGATGAATCACTAGATTAAAACAGCATGACAGTACTTTAGATACAAAGTCTACATAAAGGAAAGCTAATATGCAAGTTGGAACAAAAACTTTTTGAAATCCACTTTTATAGTCACCTCTGATAAAGTACACACATGGCTAAACTCAAAGATTTTTAAAATTCCCCAAGCATGACATTCTTCTAAGCACTTTCCAATGTCTTCCATATGAATCCATGCAGAAGAGCTTTCTCACCAGCCAAGCCTAGAACTCATGAAAAATACTTTTATTGTTAAGAATTCATAAACAGGTCTGAGAAGTCCATTAATAAGAATTCCCCCTAGGACTGAGTTACTGCTGGCTTTGCTATGAGCAAGGAAAGCGGGCAGGTTCAGAAGTTGTGGGGAAGGGCTTCTTTCAGTCTCAATGATCCTATGCATGCTATCTTAACTTCTCAATAGATTGTGTCACTCCACAAGTTAGAGCAGTGATGATACTATTAGATTAGAACCCGCAATCATGGCAAAGGCAATACAGGCTGAAAAGCCAGTTTCCACTGGAAACTAGAAAAGGCAGACTTCCAACCTCTATAAAGGATCTCTGTGTGTGGTCTTTTAGTTATAGACACCAGACCTATTCCAAAGCTGAATCCCACAAATCCATTACTGCTGGACTGTCATCAAAATTCACTTCTAACCAGATATATACGAGTTCCTTTTGAAAATCTGACTTTCTGCAAGCCTTGATGGTAATGAAAGATATCTCAGACAAAGCCACCCAACGTTTTTTAACCAACTAGAGTAGGGATTTATGAGACTGAGGCTACCACAACAGAACACGGGTATATTCTAAGTATTTATAACACTCATGATTTCTTCACATGCCTTAGCCATGTAGCCACTCTTAACTCAAAGTCCATGCCTCAAACAAATATTAAGTTTTTTTTTCTAGGTGTGGCTAAATGCAACCAAGTCAGCATCACCTACTGACTTTCACTGTACTTCTTCAGTTTACTTCATATATGACTCGATGAATTCATCCCTCATCTCTCCCAAGAAATCAAGTCTTTAGTTCCAGTAGTTAACAGAGAGAGTAACCTAACCAAATCACGTATTCTCCATTCAGCTGAAGACTAGTTTCACTAGAACCTAATAGTTTTGGAGGGATGGCACTGTGATCCCAAATTTGATGTATCTTAAGGAGCAATTTTAATAAGGTAATTTAACTAGTCAACTTACAAAAAAGGGGGGAGATGAGTGTCTTGTAGAATTGCAGAATGTCTTATATCTTATAGAATTACCTATCAATCTCTGCCTAATATACCAGGGACTGAGAAAACAAGACTGGAAAGCATGAATGATTTGGAGCATTCTTAATATAATACTCTTGCCTCAGTTAATACTATGAGGTATTATCTTGATAGTATAGTAAGTCTACCGAGTGACAGCAGCATAAATTGCCTAAATATCAATGAAATACTAGTAGCATTAAGGACTTCCAAGAAATCCTTGTGTCCTTAGTTGAAGTTAAACATATAGGTGTACCTAATACAAATCTACACTTAATATACAAGCATAACACCATACCAAAATCCTTATGTCCTGCTTTGTGCCGAAGCAAAACTCCTTTTAACGGAGTTGGGAGATGGTTAGTTAACCACACAAGGTTGGACCAGCAAGGTTAAGGAATATTACACTTAAAGTGCAATGTAATAAGCCTTAGAAAAATGTTTACAATGAAGATTCTAGCTGCATCACATCTGTGCTACTGAATGATAACTTAATGAAAAACCTGATCTCCCTTTTCTTCCACAGGGAATCATAGACATGTAAAGTAAAGAATAACCTGTTACTCATCTCAATATCTATTGCATCAGCTTTTCCTGTTTTCTTGTATGTTTAAATAGGTAAGTAAAGACTCAGGAAAAATGTAAGATGAACACATGTTGACAATGTTTGATTTAAATTCATTTTCTACTATTGAAAAAGTAGATAGGTTAAGTACTAGTTAAAAAACATCAACTGCTACCAAACGGGAAGTACGCATTCCAAAGCACATGCATAAAAGTATGGCTTATAAAAAAGTGATAAACAAGTGATATCCTTGGCAGTTTCAAGGATAAGTTTCCAAACATTAAGGAAATATCAAGTTATCTAATAGTACATCTGAATCTTCTAGTACCCAGATTTACAACAATAACTTTGATAACAACAGCTAGGATAAACTCATATTTACTTATCAGGTTTCAGGGATGTCACTTATAACTATTTAAAACTATAATCAAACAATTGGACTCTGAAATATGGGTCTAACAAATGATTCTGAACTAGAATATCAGCTTAACATAAAGAACAGTGCATAAATTCTCTTCTCTTTTTGCAGGACTGTATCATCTTCCCAAGTGTAAAGGTGAAAGAAGGAAATAAAATACAGAATAAAATAAAAATAAGAGCAAGAGTTTTCAAGTCCAAGTTACAAGCCTCAGTTACCACAAACCAAAAGTGCCAGGCAGGAGACAAGAGAAAGCAATCTGTAAGGAGTTTCAGTGTTACACACTTCCTCAGCAGAAGGTAAGCAGCACTGCAATTTCCCTTCAGAAAGGGCAATACACCAAAACATTCCAGCAATATCAGCATCCCTACATTCTTTCACCCTCAAAATTCAAGCTCCTCTACAGCATGCCTTAAGACCTTCCTGGGCTTATCTCCTTGTGTCCATCTTTTTGTCTCTTACTAGCTGGAATACTAAGCCACATACTATTAAGTGAGAGATCCTTTTGTAATTCTTGATCATAGGCTGCAACTACCGACTGTGAGAAGTCAACTTAAATGAGCACCACAGAGTCTCAACTAAGTCAAATTTGGAGCAAGTTCAAACAGTTTTTAGAAAGAACTTAAAAAAAAAATAGTTGATTTAATTTGTATGAGCGCAATAGCTCACAGCCGTCTAAACGTTAAAATCTGCTTTACTTTTGCAACCCATTTTTCAAAATGCTGTAATTAATCCAATCACTTCTTTTAAAAATCTGCTTTTATACCACTGTTGTAAGCTAAACATTAATAAGAGAAATCTTCTAATGTGTTATACTCAGTTCAGTTAGAATAAACACATTTAATGGATTAACAAATAGCAAGATTAAATATTACTTTTCTATACCTTCATACTGTGTAAGGCACACTAGCATACTTTCTAGTATTTCCTAAAAAATAGCTAAAGAGACTTGGGGCTGAATTTTTCTCTCAGAATATTATTAACATGGATTTCTTTACGAGTACAGTCTTTCTTCTCACCAACATAATATTGGATCTTCCAGCATTAAGCCAAGAGCAGCAATGCACAAGACATTTATTCTGAGGAAGCAGCACATGGTAGAGCATTTTCTCTGGAAACAGTCTATAGAGGTGTCATGGAAGGTACAGTAAAGCAAGCATACTTTGCACTAAAATCAGAATAGTAAGGACTGTGATAGTTGCTACCTCTTGGCAATTCATTGCATGATCTTAGGCTGACCCTAGGGAATCCCTCTCCCCAAAGTAAACTCAACGATTCCCTGTAGAAACCTCTAGTGTAGCTGAGACAAAAGATTATTTACTCCAGCTGCAAGTTAAGACAGTTGTTTTCTTACTGGATACTCCTTGACCTACTGCACAGCATTGCACCAATATCTCTAATATTAAGCAATGTAATTAATTAACCACACTGATATGTTTTTGCTAGAAGTTGGCAAAAAATAACATCTTGAAACATGAAAAGATGGCAATTCTGAAATATCACTTACTGTAATCACAGCCTTGCTCAGACAGATAGAACCTCTACAGCCATATTCGGTTTCGTCTTCAGACTTGTAATAACTGAGTGTGTTGCTCTTCAGAACTACCCATCGATCCTGCCACCCATGAATGTAGTTGGTCCACTGCAAAAAAAGAAGAAAGAAATGAAGAGGTTAGCTAATAGGGAAATAATGATGAAAAAACAGTTTTGTTCTTATTTCTCAAGCTTCAAGTATTAGAAAAAAATTTTGAAAGTTCTTGTCAATTGAAGACTTGATTGGTGTTCTGCCCATAGCTCTTAAAATGAGCTTTGCAAACCACTTACTAAAAATCAGCTTAAAAGAAAAAAAAAAGTCACAAAAAAGCCAATACCGCGTTGCTTCAAATGAAAAGAGAAAAGATCTTTTCATCGCCATCTGAAAGAGATATGTTAAAAATACCAATGATAAAAAGTAGGTGCATGGAAGAAGTTAAACATTCATTGATAAGTTGAGTTTTAGTTTTCCAATGTAGAATCAGGGGTTACACAGCAAGCCAAACTTCAAGCATAACACTAAATGTGTTTTTATTATTATTATCATGGTCATTAAAAGATAATTTCAAAGTAAAGATCTTACTTGATTATCTAATTCTTTTCATACACATACACACTTGCCATTACCTCTTCAGGTATGGTATACAATAGCTATTAAATAACTGATTACTCTAGAAGTGGTCATTTAAATATTGTTCAGAGACCAAGAGTGTGAATACTGAAAACAGAGATGTTACTTTAGATTTTAATTTAGCAAATGCCCCCATCATCATATTACTGAAATTCTTCTAATGATTCCACTCAGGGAACATTCCTGTAACAAATCCTAGATTCATCACACTTTTCTCCTTTGACACAGTTAATAAATATAGCCATCAGAATTTTTGCATTCACTGTTGCAATCAAAATTCACTGTTGCAAAAGAATGTCATCAGTTACAAGACTCCTTAAAGTATATTTTGTAGAAAGTGGTCATGGTAAACTAAAAGACTATTAGTTCATGCATATTAGTTCACCTGTGCACCAGGAACATATCATTCCATGTCAAAGTTCTAAGTCTGTAGTCACCTTAAAGTTGTATACAACAAGTAAAATGGAAGAAAAAAAAAAAAAAAGCCTAGAATTTTAAAATGCCTTAAAAGACTAGCAAGTTGTTCTTTTAATAAGATTCTTGTAAAAATAATTGTCTTTTCTTCAGAGCATCTCTCCTTACCAAAGGAGAGAAAAACTGCAACACTGGTATGCATTCAAGAAATTGCACCCTATTCTTACTGATTCTGAGTTTAGTTATACACAGATTTTTTTAATAAAATATTTGCACCATACTAAGTTTGGTACAGTAGCATCTCATTTCATTTTGCCTCAGTTATTACTGAAAACTAAGGTATTACTGCCAAAAGGGAATATTAGCCCTCAAGAACACGCACTGCAACAGGTTTCATCACACTTCAGATGGGAGCTCCTGTGTTCTCACAAGAAAGGCAGCCCTGGCTACAGCCAGCAAAACCAGCTAGAAAAGTGTGAAGCCTCCATGCACATAGCTTTGTGAGCAGCTACAGATCTTCTGAGGCAGTCACAGCTTCACCTACTACTCCAATAAGATGAAGCACCCACATGTATAAAATATTTAGGTTGCCAACACAAAAATGATTCATATCCCACAAATATCAAAATTCCTACTGACAAGAACCGTCTAGCCAAAGGAAAACTTTGTAAAAGAAAGAAAACCAGCAATAAGACTACACTGCTGAACCAAAACATCACATTTCAACTGCTGTAAGGTCCCTCTCGCAGCCCCCCCACGCAATATTAGAGGACAAGACCTCACAGGGGAGAGCCAAGCCCTTCTTCTCAGCATTCCTCCCGTCTCTGGGCTCAGAAACACTGTGAACTGGAGAGAGCCCAGAGTCCCTCACAAAAATTCAAGCCCTGGCTCCGGTACAGCTGTTTTCTTCGTATCCAGGGCCTGCTCATGAGCTCAGGATCCCATGACCTATGCGTTCTGCCCTGGCCTATGCCCATTCCTACGACGGGGTATGGGAGGGGAAGTCACAACCAAGTGCTCCGAACCGTTCCAAAGGCATTTCAGCGTTATTCTGAAGTCGTTTGCTATAATACATCTGAAGTTGTTTGCTATAATGTGTGTGTGAATACATAGCCATACCTAAGCTACGTATGGAGGATTTCTGCTTCCAAATTAATTATGCGACTACCTTTAAAGTAGTGCTAAAAATAAATTTTCCTCGGCCTCACTTACAAGACATCTTATTTTCAGTAATTAAAAAAAAAAAAGAAAAAAAAAAGAAAAAAAAAAAAAACGGACCCCCACGCTCTGGGAAACACGCACTTTTTGCGAGAGGGAAACGCGCAGCCCGAGGGCCCTTTTCCTCCCTCCCCCCCGGCCGCGGAAGGTGTCGCCGACATCGAGGCTAAAGGCGGCGCCGCTCCCGCCCCAGCGGCGCCGGAGGGGGACACCGCGGAGCGAGGCCGCGGCGAGGGCGGCCCCGCGCGCGGGGGCTTCCGGAGCCTCCCGGGACCGCGCTGAGGCGGCGGCGGCCGCTGCCTCCGCCCGGGGAGCGAGCGCGGGCTCCGCTGTCAGGTGGCGGCTGCTCCGGGCCGCGGTGAAGGGAAGCGGCCGCCACCGCCAGGCCCCTCGCGCGGCCCCGCGGCAGGGGGCTGCTCACCTTGCTGAGCACCCCGCAGAGCTCCACGGGCAGCCCGAGCTCGGCCTCGGGGTCCTCCTCGGAGCCGGACGAGTTCCAGCTCTGGTTGTCCGACATGGAGGCGCGAGACGTAGCCACTGCCAAGCAGGGAAGCGCCGCGCGGCACCCGCGCTGCCGCAGCCTCCTCCCGCCCGGGGGATGGTGGCGCCACCTGAAGCACAGCGGCCCGAGACCGCGCAGCCGCCCGGCCGAACAGCGCGACGCCCCTCGCTGCAGCACCGCGGCCGCAGCCCTCGGCGAGAGCCACAACCCGGAGCGGGCGGGAAGGGGCGGGGGGAGGCGGGGCGAGCGCGCTCACACCGCCCAGCCCGGCGCCGCCGCCGCCATCTTAGGCGCGGGAGGAGAGGTGCCACCTCGCGCCCCTCCTCCCGCCGCCGCGCGCTGCCTGCTGGGAGCTGTAGTCTGCCCAAGGAGGCCGCTGCACGGCGGGGGGGGGTGGTGCTTAGAGCGCTGCATGCTGGGAGGTGTAGGCCGTGTGCCGCGGCCGCCCTCTTGGTGCCGGTTCCGCGAGGGGCAAAGGGCTCTTTTGCCCCAGTCAGGTGTGTCGCGTCGGGCTGCTCGGGCTGCGGCTTTTTGTCCGTTTAGTTTGTTTTTCTTCTGGAGACGTGGAGCGTCTCGCCGGTCTTACTCGCTCTTGGGCGCGGGCTGTTGGGTGACAGGGAGACACACGGCCACTACCTTGCTCCCCCCGAGACGGCGCGCGCCGCGGGTGAGTGGGCAGCCGTTCCCCTAACAAACATGGTCACCGAGGAGGTGCACGGCGGCCGCAGGAAGAGGCGGGAGGCGGTGCCCGCGCCGGGGAGGGCAGCGCGGGCAGTTCAGGCCCGCCGCAGGTAGCGGGCCCCGCCGCCCGCCCGGCCCGCTAGGCCTGAGGAGCAGGGGCCGCCCTGTCGCACCTCCTTTTAAAATTTGTCACTTTATTACTTCATTTTATTATAATTTATGCCCCCCAGGGGCTGCGGCGAGGCCCCGCAGCCCGGGGCAGAGCCTCCGCGCCCCTCGCAAGCGCCATTAGTTTCACTTTGCCGGTGGCGCCTCTGGGTGAAAATCGATAGTGAGCGATGCAGTCCTGGTTATACCTTAGTAGCAGCAGTGGAAAACTATATTTTCTCTGGCTTCCTCCCTGTGGCAAATCATTGTGTAGTTTCCTACCTTATGCTGCTTGAAAATACTGTTTTTAGGCAAATGGGTTTTGAATGATAGTTTTGATGATTTTGATGTATACAAAATCATTGAGAAGCTGTTGGTTCATTGCTTGGGATGTTGTTTGCTTGGGAACAAATTTTTTTTTTGTTTGTTCCAATATATTGTGTCTATTAAGATGTGTAGTTGTAGTTTTATATGTATTTTTATATACACATGAAAATCTGTAGTTTTCCAACTTGTTCATGTAGTTAAGTGACTTCACTTTGCAAGGTGGTCGTGTTTATTTTTTGTACTCTGAGTGCAGGATGCAGAGACATGTCTGAGCAAAGCTCCCTGGTAGCATTACTCACATAGTCAGGTACTCATATTTTCTACTGAGGACTGTCTTTCTCATTCCATTAGTAGTTAGGTTTTTGTTTGTTTTTCCTGTGGAGGTTGGCTCAAGCAGGACTAAAAACTTAAAAATCCAAGGGTTGACATTCTTTTGGGTTACTTTACAGATTCATTCTTGTTAAGAGAATATGTATTTTTAATATTAATCAAGTCTAGTAAATATTTTCCACCCAGAATTTTGAGTTTGTTGGCTAGATAATTGCATTTCCAGCTTTTCCTATAACACTTCCCTAGTTCTACCTAATTCATTAGTTATATTTTACATCTGTCACATCCTCCTAACATCATCTTTTCTCTGTAGTGTTACCATCTTACGTTGACCGTACTGAGATTGTGAATACCCAAAATAACGTTTCTTTCTCATGTTGTGACCCTCCTTTGTATGTCGAAGGACTAACTAGTCTTTTGTTAAGGGGGTGTCTTCATCGGCAAATGTGCAGCAAGAGCAGGTTTGTAGAAGACTTGGAGCTGAGGGCCTGAAGTCTGTCCTACTTACGCTTTAAGAGGTTTTACTTTGGATTAGCTTTAGTTTAGTCCTCTGGATGGAAACTTTGTCAGTAACTGGAGTAAACCAGTTGTGCTCCAAAAGCTCCTCTTTCAACCTAGGTATTGTAAGTGTGCTACTTACCTCAACTGAAGTGCCGTGGTAGATCACTTGCTCCTCTCTACTTCCTCCTATGTCTTTTCCGTGAGACTTTTACTTTGTTGCAATGTTCATTCTTTTTTGGGAACCCCAGAATTTAAGTTCTACTCCTGCTAGTGTCCAGAAGAGTCACCAGGTTTTCTAGTAGGTACATACTTCTACAGTTACAGTTGTTTTTACATTTAAAACTGTTTTCTTAAGATGTTTCTTGAAGGAGTTTTGTATACACAATACTATATTCACTAATAGGCTCTGAGATACGTTATTTCAAAAATTATTCTTTCTCAATTAAAATGTATAATAGGAAATCTTTGTTTGAAATTGAGATAAACAGAAGATACTATTCTAGGGGCTCACTTTTCTGAAGACTTACTCTAAGACATTTGAATGGGATTGGAGTTTCTGTAAGTCAGTTGCTATTTGTAAAGTAGTTGAATTTGTAAAGTGTTAGCTGAGACACTCAGAGTTTTCGTTTTCATGAATTCTGTCCCTGTTTCCTGCTCAGCAGCATTCCTGCATGATATACCCTTGCTGTTTACATTTACAAAAATAGCTAAATCATTCTTAGCAGGTTCTGTATTCTAGAGAACTAAAATTGTATTACAGAGCTAGAGAGGGAGTAGTAAAACAGTAGCAGTTTTTCTGAATGTTCCAGCAGGGAGCCTAGGTGGTTAATGCTATGGATGTTTACATAGTAATTGCATTGTGGGGCAGTTCCTCCTGCCAGCTTTATTCCTGTAACTCACTACAGGATTAAAACTGACAGGAGTTTACTTCTCAGGGCTATTCAGGAACCAAGGCTCTAATAAATACAACCCCCCTGTGGTGGAAGAGAATTGAGCAGATAGTTAAGAAGGATAGTTTGATGTGCCTACTTACACGTGTCTTTGTTGGTGATTTATCCTGCTGAGAAGCAGATACTTTATAGCAGCTGACACTTAAATCATTACCAAAGGAACATGTTTTTACAAGGAAATAGGAGTTAAGGAGTTTGTTAAATTTAATCCTGTTAACCTTAGTACCCTTTGCCAGATGAGCACCCAGAAGAGGCAGATACCTTCTTGAAGGAGAGTGTGCAACATAAAGTTACTGTATTGAGATAAAGTAGGCTAATAATGGAGAAATCAAGTATTATAAAATCAAATGTAATACTATATTCTAGACTTTTGAATATTGGAGGTATTGAAGATATTTTGGTACAATTGAATTATCCTGATTTGCTAAATTAAAACTGTTAGGAAATGTATGTCTGTCCTTGCCTTAGGAAATGGAGAGATAAAGCAATTCATCTGTGAGAGAAAACCAGGGTTCAGATGGCCCAGCTCAACTGATGGATTAATTCCTGTGTGAAAGTAGGTAGCTGAGATTTAGTTATTTAATGATGCTGCTGCAAACAGTTGCATATACAACCTTTTTATAGTTGTTGCCTCTAAGCAGAGGCACTCACCCAGCTTGCTAACTTTCATTTCATTGCACAGGAAATTTTGAAGTCTTTTTTTTATTTATTTTTTCTTCTCATCGATGCTTTTAGTCTAGTACTAATTTCAGAGGCTCACATAACATAGTGATGTGCAGTACACTAGGCCAAATATTAGCCAGAAGGTTGAGATTTGATTCCTTATGGTCAAAACTGGATGAAGTAAGTCCTTAAATTAACCTGCCTGTTTTGCTTTCAGTGCATTTATTCAACACATACTAACATTGTGGCCTTGTCATAGAAATTAATTGTAACATTTTCTTTCTAATATGACTTGCCTAGTGATCAGATTACTGAAGTAATCTTCACCTCTTTTCAACATTTACATGCAAGGTACCTCTTACAATTTTGCCTTTTTTATTAAAATAAATCTTCTGGAAGAGCTAAGATAAAAGAGTATACAAAATAGTATACAAAAAACCCGCTTGGATGCAGCCCTGTGCCATGTGCGCTAGGTGGCCCTGCATGCGCAGTGGGGTTGGACTAGATGACCTCTATGATTCTATGACTTGTGATCCTTTCTGTGGCCTCCTAAAAATATTTTTGAAAGCATGTGGAAAGGATGCTTGAAATAATTTTGTTGCTTTTTCCAATATCAGGGCTTTTGTTTGTTTATTTGTTTTGTTTTACACATTGTAAAGACTCGCTTTGGGCAGTCTAGATAAAAATGATAGTTCCTTACTTATCTCTAACATGCCTGATTCTTCTGCTTTTGAGAAAGGGAGGTCAGAAGTGGTATATCTTAGTAACTTCTTTGCATCTCACACTATTTCTTTTACTGGCATAACTATCTGATGGCAAAAATTGACAGAATTTGTTTTCCTTTATGAGGACTGGTACAAAATTTATATGCATCAAATCATCATTTGGTGGAATTCTCTTCCAAGTAAATTCTTTTCACAGATTTTTCCATACTAGTGACAGAGAAGTGACTTAAGACTATGTTTCTTTAGCAACTGTTAATACTTATTGGTATTTTTATATAAAATACTAATACTATATATTTTTATATAATACTCATGTATTAGTATTTTTATATAATAGGATGAGGGCATTTAAGTTTTTACACAACATAGTTTCTGCTACTGGAATTGCTACTTTTTAATGAAGATAGGGTGGAAGAGTGACACAGTCTCAAGTAAAAGCGATTTCTTTCAAGCTAGTTGAGTCAACCATGAAAAAAGATGTTGATTTTTGAACAAAGGTCGAGCATTTTAAAGTAAATTCTGACTAGAATTTCTTCTTCAGTCTTGTGACTTTTCCTCTGAATTGCTACTAAAGTGTCTCGAACACTTTCACATAGTATATAACCATTATTAATTCAGTTCAGATTCTGTGGTTTCTCCTAGAGGAGTGTGACTGGGGCTTTTGGAGGGTCTCTTGCCTCTGTATAGATCGAAGGTTACTAACAAGGCTTCTTCTTCAGTACTGCTACCTTGTCATTCCTCTCCCTTTTCTTTGTTCCATTAATTGCCACTTACCCTTCCTTTTTCCTAGTCTGTTCAGTAGAAATTTTTAAGTTACCTCCTTCATTGACAGGTGATTCTCCTTCTACCTTCTCCCATCTCCAAATAAAAGGAATATTAGCATTGGGTTTAATTGCAGACTGCCTTCACAGACTCCCCAATTTCACACCCTACTTACTCAGTGTGACGCTGAGAGATTTAACACATCCTAAATTAGAGGAAACAGCTCAGTCTTGCAGCAGAGTCTTGAGGTGACAGTATGCCAAAAATATGTCACGCTTTGCCTAGACTGTTCTGAGTTAGTGTTTCATCACATTATAAAGCTTTACCTCCCTTTTCAGGGTGTTTTAGGCAAAACTTTAATATCATGTTGCTGCAAGCTAAATGTTTTCCCTGTTAACTTTGCATTGAAATCATTAGTACTCATCCTTGATAATTTTTACACTCATATTTTATTCATATTTTGCAGGGTGTTTCAAATTGTTTTGCCTGCATTTACTTAGATATTTCTGTTTTTGTTTTGTTAAGGGCGGGTGATCCAGGGTTTTATCTGACAGTGACTTACTTGTTGTCTTACTGTAGCTTTTCTATTTCATCTAAATATACTAAATATTTGGGTTTTTTTTTTGTCAGACACGGTATTCTAAAAAGTAGGGTTTCTTCACTTTTTTTTTTCCTTAAGCAATTAGTTGTTAGTTGTTATTGTTACTTTTTTTTTTCTTTTATGTACACATTTGGTCTTTGGTGTAGAGCTAACAACATGTCCTCAGGTAAATGATTTCTTCTGAGTTCCAGTTAAGCTATTAATTAGTATTTATACACTCTATTATTCAGCAGTAGCAATATATTCTAGTTTTGCACAAGAAGCTGAAAAGATAATACACATTAGAATAGCAGCATTCATGTGACATTTTAGAAACTGTTTTTTTTTTTTTTTCATCACTGGTATTACTGTGGGCATTTTTTCTCACATGTTATGTAATACTATGTTACAGATAGTGTTACACATGGTATATAACGCTATGATAGAGAAGTTTTTTGACCAGTGAATTAATGTTTGAAATCCCTGGAAGAAGAAATTAAAAACAAAACAAGACCCTAAACTGTTTTTAAGAGTGATCTGAATGAGGAAGGGGAAGATCCTAGGGATGAAGTTGCCTTTTCTGAAATATGGAGCAGCACAAAGAAAATGTTGCAGAGACTGGAATAGTAACTGAAAGCAGGAAGCTTGTGTCCATGCCAGCTCCTTAAAGAGAACGAATGGTAAAGGAATTAAGGAGCATAGTGGAGGATCTGAGAGCATTTACCCTGAGGAAAGTGTTTATTGGGAATTACTACTTACCAGAAATTCCTTGTAACAATGTAATCACTATGGAGCTAATTGACGTGGGAGGAGTTTATCAGCTCTTGATGAAATGTGGAACTGATATGTGGAATGCAGGTTTTTTTTTCCTTTATTTGAAGTCTAGCAGCCTTGTTTTGGTAAAAGTGTGTGTTAACTGTAACAAATTGTCCTACCATAGGTGCAAAACTTAAGAAAATATTTGCCATCCTAGTGCTTTACTTAATAGGTGCACACAGATATATGCAGCCAAGGTATCACAGAAGGATCAAGAGGAGATTCTTGTCTCTACTCTCCAGATAACTTCTCTTCCTTGAAATGTGACAGGCTGGCAGTAAACCCAGTTTTACATAACTGAGCATCTTCTCAATACATCGTAAGTAATAATCACAAGTAATGGAATATGATTAAAATTGGAATATTTTTGTCCAAACTTTTTTTAAGAGTGACTTTCTTTAATAGGGGACTTCAACTGGCTAAACTGGCTAGTATGTGTCAGAATATCTTCTGAAAAGTGACATTGCTACTCTCTGTTTTTTTAGAAAAAGGCACCTCTGTTATTTTTAACCGTAAAAATTCAAGTCTAAGTGCACAAACACTGAGTTATATTTTTCAGCTTGGCTGATATTGAGTACTGCTTAACTCCTGAACTGAAAAAGCAGAATTTTAAATATCTTTCTGGATAAATTGAAAGATTATCTTCAGGTTTGTGTCCTTTGTGGTTGAATTTAGTGGAGCAGCTGTATGTGCTTGAGAGGGTGTGGCCCTAACAGGAAGGGCTCCTGTCATAAGGAGCAGCTCAAAGGGGAAGTTGAGGAATAAATGTGTTTCCTGCTTGAGAGCAGAGCTGAAGGTATTTGAGTCAGCAGCTCGGGGTGGGAAGAACCTCCTTCTTTAGGCTGCCCTCCCCCCCTTTTTTTAAGCTCTAAATACATGTTAAGTGTCACATGTGGACTCTGCTTGTGTGCTAACCTAGCAAAAATAAGATTACAAGGTGATGTTACACAGAGCTTTATATGTGTGTGTGTGTGTAATTATAGATGTATAAAATAGCTAAACAATTTACTGTATGATTGGAGACTATGGAAGAGTTTATACTTTCACAGAGAGCAGGGGAAGGGTCAAAAGTTTGCATATCAGAAGTACTTGCATGTTTAAGAAATTACTTACAGCACTTCTTGAATGGAGTGGTAAGTTCTAGTAGTTGGATGCTATGGCTATACACAGGTGTGGGGAGAAATACTGAAGTTTAGCTCTCAGTTAAACCAAACTTTATACCAAGCTTTTAATTGAAAATATCTCTTTCTAAAAACTGATTTATAATTCAAAAAGAAGTCTTCAATTGGAGCTAGAAATTATGGGGAAAGATTGTACAGCTTGCGTCAAGCAGGAGTGATGACTACATGAACAATGGTCAGTTGCAATTTGAGGTCTCCCCCCTCCTTTTTTCTTAATGTAATAGTCTAGTAAAGGGTATTACTTTGTAAAGCAATTGTGCTTCTTCTTATACGCTGCTACATAGATGTGAATCTCACATATTTTAAGATCTTAGTTTTTATCAGAAGCTGGAAGTGCCCAGATATTTCTGTAAGAGAGTTTTTAGAAAAGAATGTTTAATTTACTAAAAATGCAAGATCTTACTGTCTCCGAACACTCATAGGATGCAGATACTCATATTTGTAATATTTGCCTGTATGTTGTATGTGATATGTATATGTTTTAATATCAGATTGCATATTGTTTAAACATCAGATGAATTCCACAAATTGTTTTTGTATTGTTCATCTGAAACTCGGAAAAAAGTATATGACTTAAGCCTTTTCTGCAGGTATTAAGTTTTTGAACAAGTTCTTGTTTTCAAGAAGTGATATGGAGGACATTGAAAAAGAGAATAGTAACTCTTGTAATGATGGAGTTCTACTTAGAATGGGCCTCAATGATAACAAAGCTGGAATGCAAGGTTTGGATAAAGAGAAAATCAATAAAATCATCATGGAGGCTACCAAGGTTGGTTTGTTTACATTTTTTTTTAATGTGATGAACAGCATCAAAAGCTTCTTCACTTCTCCTAATTTTCTCCTTCACCTGTGTAAAAGGCAGACAGCTGCTTCTCAGTAGAAATCAATGTCTGTGAGGAAGAGGTGCGACTGCAGGTTGGGCTGCCTCAGGGATGCTATCCATTGAGTTGATAGAAATGCACTGAGGAGGTCCTTAAGTGCCCTCTTTTTACCGGTGGCAGTATGTATGTAACACTGCACTGTGCTGAGGTAAAAGGCTTTAGCTTCCTTAGGGATCTTCTATTTCTGCAATATCCTTCAAGATTAAGTGATTTGTAAATTATTCAGCATTTTAAGTGGACTTGAGACTTTTATGATAGCATTATTTATTTCTGTATAGGTTCAACTATATGGAAATGTGGTGAAACTTGTGTAATTTGAGAGGACATATAAAAAGCACTGTTGGTTTCATTTGTTTCAGATTTTCTAATATTTTGGATTTATATACAGCTGACCATGTTTTAGGTTGCCTGTATTTAAAGATTAAATTAGATCATTTTAAATATTTCTTAATATTCATATTAAGGTGTGTAATTTAAAGCATAAAGGTAATTTACTATTTAGTTTTTTATTGGAAAATGCAAACAAATGAAAATCTTCGTGTTTTGTAATTTCCTTGCAGGGTTCTAGATTTTATGAAAATGAACTTAAAAAAGATAAGCAAGTTAACCAACGAATTGAAAAGATGATGCAGCTGAAAGAAAAAATTACAAGCCAACAGCTCTTGAAAGCACAACTGCAGGTACCAGTATTTTAAAGACTTTTAAGAATAAATGGAGAATAATAAATATTTTTGTTCCTCATTAAGTTCTAGTGCTGAGTGCAAAGCTAACTGGTATTCTGTTGTTCATCATTGCAAGTAAAAGTCTGTACAGTGTTTTGGTGATTTAAGTTTATTATAAGCTTGTCAGAAAAAAATTAAATACATTTTAAAATGTATTTATCTGAAATGCTTTCTATATGCAAAAAAAAAAATTTAGCTTGAACAATTTAAATGTTACTGTGGTTTATGAAAAAATTAAGTACTTTTTTAATAGGTATCACAGCACACAGTTGTTTACTGATGTGTACTTAATAAACATATTTTTATTAAATGACCTACAAAGGGATGGAAGGGGGTCAGGGTTGTCAATTCTTCTGCAGGTGATTTATTCCTTATTTATGATAATTAATTGAAAAATCATCAGGGCAAGCAGTTATAAAAATTATTGCTGAACTAAATAATGAAGTCTATTTCTCCTCAGATGTTTCAGTGATAGATACTATTATCATAAATAGTACTGGGTATCAAAGCTTGTTAAAAGGCAACTCCAGTGCTAAGGTTCTGTACTGAACATTCTTAAGCACAGCAAAGTTCAAGTTGCTTGTACAGGCCTAATATGTTTCCTTTGTCGTTTGTAGTGTGATTCAAACTTTAATTACATGACTGTCTGCATCTTTTTTCCCCTGAAAACTATTCCTGCTTCGTTCAGTTCATATTGCTCACTAAGTGAACAGTTATTCAATATTTACTCTTGTCCTCATTGTTCAATGGGTGGCCCCAAGCCTTGTTTCTTACGCACCAGTCTAACCCAGTTTTGAGTGCAAAATTACTGACTTCCTCACAGTCTTTACTCTGTTTTATATATGATATATAAATGTAGTGTGTGTGAATTCTTTAAAAGGTTCTTGCAATAAAGCAAGTGAAGTGATATCTTTGTTTTACAGATGAGGAGCTGAGGCAAGTAAAGATATCATTTGTCTGTTAATTTTGGCTGCTGCTGTTAGGCTTACAGTTCCTGAGTGTACAGTTTTAGTTTGTATATTACAAATCAGTAAATCAGTGTCACAAATTGGGGCCTGGAAAACTTTGAGATTTTGTGTAGCTTCAAAAAGTATGTTATAAGCTGTAATGACTCAACTGTTTGTGTTTATCGTAAGCATGAATCAAGAAGTCTTTGCTTGTGTTTTTATTTCTTTAACTTTTCTGAGGCAGCATCATTTAACCATAAAATCCATACTTTTCCGTTTTCTTCTCTACAGACCTCTGTATTTACAGAAAACGTAGTCCTTATAAAATAGATGAAACAGGTCCTATAAAAGTTGGTGTATGATTGTATACTTTAAACATGTATGGTATATATATCATAGCCAATAGGTTTGAATTGCTTAGGTAACCTGAGTGCTGTATTCTTCTCAACTTGATTCTTTGATCTTGCAACACTTATTTTCTTATCTTTTTTTTTTTGTATTTTTTTTTTTTAATATGAAGCTCATAGCCCTACTAAAACCTACATTTCAGGCTTTGGTTTGAAATCTTGCTACTTGCAGTCTCTTTTAATTCCAATGGAGTGTACTAGTTATTTCATCAGCTGCCATTCTGTATGAGAACAATCATTTAGAGGAGGCTGAACATCACGTTTTTTGCTGGTTCAGATTTCAGATCTCTGATGGCAAGTAAGCTATGAAATATTTGGAAGTCTTGCACTTGATTCCACTGCTTGTAGGCAGGTATACTCTGATCTGTGATTTTTATGCTGCCCTTGGGTCAGAATTTGGGATGCAGATACTTTTGCTCCTTCTCTTCCTCTCTTTCAGTCTACTATATCCTAAATCTTTTGCGCTCTATCATGCATGCCCAGATTACTATCAATCATTCAAAAGCAGTCCTTGTCCTTAGGTCCTTGTCTTCATTTAAGTCCCCCATCTCCTGGCCCAGCTGGTCTTTCTCTCTTGCCATCTAAGACCTTGAAGATCCCCTCTCTTCTTGTCACTTGCTCTTTGGATGCTCTTCCCCAGGCTATTATCTCCTCCCTTAATATTTGAAATCTAGTTTGTCCTTTAACTATGTGATTTTATATTGTTTAATCAGTTTCTCTAGGCTTCTTACAGGTTCAGCTATTTGTGATCTTACCTTTGTATTTTTCCTGTCTATCAAATTCTTTAACTCTTCTTCTTTCAGTACTACCTTTTCATGTACCATTAGAGAATTTGTTCTTTTCCAAGTTTGTAAGTGAGAGATATTCTGGAAGTGAAAAGGTGTACATATGCCTGCTTCCAAATAACACTTCAAGTTCGTATCTTCAGATCAAGTCCTCCTTGTTTGTAAAGGTTAGAAGCAGAGATACAGCTGCTTAAATTGCCAGTTAATACAAGTGCTGTAATGTAAATACAACCAACCGAAAACCTCATGGCACTACTGGATTTGGTGGACAACACCTTGATTACATGTCAGAAACAATAACATAAAACAGAATCTTCAACATAGTGCTCTTTTTCTGAAGTGTGTATATGCCAACATATCTCTGGTGTTTTATGAAACCTAAAGTATGTGTTAATATTACTACCATTTTCCTTAAAAAGACCCCTTTGCAGAAGGGTGCTTAGCACTATTGCTTTTGTAAATTTCGGCTATTAGAAGGTACTTGTAAATCTTCTTAAAGCTGTCATTTCCCTAATAGACTAAAAAATGCAAATCAAGAATTAAATGAGCACATTTTTGCATCATAGGATAAGAAACAATGCTAGATTACTTTTCAGATGATCTAAAAATAGCTACAAGCAGAATTAAATATCTCAACAATCAGCAAGCCAACTTGCTTTTAGAGAAGCCATAACTTTCTTCGTATTACTAGGAAATTGTAGAGTAAGTCTGCATATATTTTGGCTTGTAAAAATGAGTTGCAAATGACTTGTACAATATAATGTTTTTAAAAAGAACATGAAGACATCCGCCTATGGATGATAGGGTTAACTTTTACTGCAGAAATAGTATAATAAAAACAAACTTAATCCTGAAGGATTTTAATGTAACAGTCTGCCCCTTTTTTTCTGTATATTGAATCTTGTATCTCTTCCACTATTTCTTTGGTTTTCCCAGTACTTTCCCCTTGTGCCTGAAATTTGTCCAAACCATTTTGTCCTGCCCAGTAACCTCAGGGAACTACTTTGTGCTACTTTATGAAATAGACTAATTTGAGGGCCCATTCAGCCTTCAATTCTTAAAAGAACTTGGGGTAAAACAGAAAAAAAAAAAGGCTAACAGGTGCAACACTCACTGATACCTTTTTTTTGTTGTTTTTGTTCAAATATCTTCATGTCAAAGAGTTGCAGTAACTGTACAAATTGCGTGGACGACTTTCCTTTTCAGGACCCAGTGCAGTCAAGCCAGAGGTGCCTCTGCATGGTTACTTTGAGGTCATGTGTGTGACTTGCAAGCAAAAGCATTTCACTATTTGTGTTTCCTGAACTCTGATGCCTGAAGCTCACCTATATATATATATGTGTGTGTGTGTGTGTGTATATACATACACATACATACATATGAATATAGTTTTTTCAACAGCAATAGTCTTTTACTGTTTAAATAAGTAAATGAAAAAACTTAAAAATTGACTATTAATTAACACAGTCATGCTTCCTAATGAAACTCCTAGTTCGTACCTCATTCATAATTGAGTTGCATCAGAAGTTTTTTTTATAAATGCCAGATGCTTTGGAGTTTTTAGGACTATCTAAAGTAATGCAGTTCTGCTATCTTAATAGGGTTTTAATTATTGGATGTATATGCTGTTCAGGTGGACAAGCTTGTGATGGAGCTGGAGCAGAGCCGTAGCCTCAGCTGTACGATCGTACACATTGACATGGATGCCTTCTATGCAGCTGTAGAAATGCGAGACAATCCAGAGCTGAAGGAGAAACCTATAGCAGTGGGATCAATGAGTATGTTGGTAAGGCCAAGTGTCAAGCTAGTACGGAAATCAATTACATGGATCTGAAGAGTAATAAAATGCAAAATAATGTAACATTGTGATACTGTTATAAAGAGAATTTTTATTGAGTGTAAGAGGGGAAACATCTATTCTTGGACTATATAAGATTGTATATTTTTCAGTGAAACATAGTGATAAAAGTTTAGACAGAGTGAAAAGTTAGCTTTATCAGTTAATATGCAGCAGTTAACTTGCATATCAGCTTAATGAGTCCCTTCTGGGTGGAGCTTTCTGATAAGTTGATTGTTAAACACTTAAGCCTATTTCTTCTCTCCTAAGTCCACCTCAAATTACCATGCTAGGAGATTTGGTGTGCGTGCAGCCATGCCTGGGTTTATTGCCAAGAAGCTATGCCCTCATCTAACTATAGTGCCATTAAACTTTGAAAAATATGGCAAAGTGAGTAAAGAGGTAAGTCTGAAAGAAGTACACTCTAACCAAAGTCGATAGACTTTGTTGTGGACTTTATGAATGTCATTTGTTTTCAATAACATGAGAAGTGGTATTTTTAAGTGTTAAAATCTTCAGTGATGTGGCTTTGAATATAATTTAAGTAGAACATTGTGTTTTTTGGCAAGGAGGTGAAAAAACATTACACTCATCCATACTGCAATTTTCATGAAGCCAGTAGTGATACTGGTATGATGTTTTCGAAACTATATAGTGAACTGTTAATACTAATTGACCCCTTCTATATCCCTCTTCAAAACCACGGAGCTTAATCTGACTATTAGGAAGCTGTAACTATATTTGAAACTTGGAGATAATTATTTCATACAAAGTATAATAATTCTTTTCAGTGCTAATTACTGGAAAGAGAAGCAAGATGCATTTGTGACTTCGAAGTGAAGGGAAGAAATTACACCTTCCTTCAAGGGAAGAAGGGATTTTACTTAGCACCAGAAGAAATACTTAAAATATATGCACATGCACGCGCTCATACACACTTATATATATATATATATATATAAAGACTCTATGTTTTGTTGATCTTAAATCAAATTCATGCCTGACTTCAGTAAAATTATGCCAAAATCTCTTTTTAAAGTCTTTTTAAAGACACAAAGATAGAAAATAAGCTCATTCTTGATTTTTGGTTGAATGTGGGTGAACTTGGTTTAATTTGAAGCAAAATCAATCTTCTATTTTAAGTAAATATATAGAAGTGCTTCAGAGTGGTTTTGAAATTGCTAGGGATCTCAGATTAAATGGTATGAGGAGGGTAAGAGGAAAACTGTTAAAGGTGCAGATTGATTTTTATATCTATACTTCTGGGATTTGGATGGAAAGTATTTTAACATGTTTCATTTTGTCATTGAAAGTTGTGTTGTGAATCCCATCTTTAATCCATTTCAGAAAGATGAAGTACATGTGATTGAACGTGGTCACTTATTTTAAGATATTGCCTTTTGGGAGCATGCAGCTGTCATTAAAGAATTCCTGATAAGCTTTGTCTGTGGTCCCAGGCATTGCTGTTAACGGGCCCCAACTGTTGGTTATTACTTTAGTTTCCATGGAACTAAAAACCTATAAACCTATTTTTTTTTTTATGCACAGTGCAAGAAAAAAAGCCCTGTTAGATCATGTGCTCATTCCAGAGTTCTGACAAGCTCCCGGATCCCCAGTGTTTTGTTCATGAGGTTACTGCAGGTCTCTGAACCTCGTGTCTGCAAGGTCTTTATATACTGATCTTGAAGACCTCTGCAGTAGTTGTTGTTGCTCAAAATCCCTGTTTAACTCTAATTTATTACTGATGTCTTGCTACTTGTAAGAATCAATGCTATACATTTTCATTGACAATAAATTACTTATTCTGTAAATTCCTTAGTCATCTTGAGGCATCACAGCACATTTGTTCACCTGAAAGTTGTGTGTTAAGACCTAAAGCAAAATGGCTTTAAACATGCACTATATGTTTATTAAGGTAAGAGAAATACTGGCTGAATATGATCCCAACTTCATGCCTATGGGCTTAGATGAAGCCTATCTGAACATAACTGAGTACTTGGAGGAAAGACTGAACTGGCCTGAAGATAAGAGAAGGTGGTACTTGAATACAGAAAGCACTGCAGAAAATGGTAAGCTAAAGACTCTGTTCTCATGTACGTAATATGCACATCAAATAAACTGCACCAATTTAAAAGTACAAGAACTTAAATATCATTAATTTTAGTACCTGTGTTCTCTGCCTTTGTTTTGTATAGGTTATGTATTAACTTTTTCTATTACTCAGCCATGCATAAAAGTGGTCCTGCTAATGAATCAGAGTTGGAGGAATGTTCTTAAGTTGAGATAAATGGTGCTAGGTTTATTAATCCCAAATGAAAGGTGTTTTTTTTTTTGATACATATTTTGCCTTTACAAGTCAGTGTTAATTGTGCAAGTAAGTAGTAATAACTCTATGACTTGAAAAGTTGTAGAAAAAATAAATGTTCTAAAGGTTATTAATATTTTCAAAGGTGTTTCCTTAGTAGTACAGTAAGTTCTGTATAGCAGAAACATGAGAAATTATCCTGCAAAGAGAGTGCATGTAAGCTCCCCTAATATGACTGCTTTACAAGAGTAAAAATGCATAAGGAAAGTGAGCTTTTCAAGAATTTTAAGCAGTAGTGATTAAAATATGACAGCATTTCATTTGGCTCCAGAAGATGAAATTGGAACCACACCCACAGCTGTAAGCACAGTTGGGAATAATAAAAAAGGAGAAATCCTGCAAACATTTGTTGCACAAACCAAACATTTATATTCTAAATATTCAAAAATAGCCTTTGAAATACCCAAGAAGATAATGAACAGTATACTATACTGAAAAGAGTTAGTAGAACAAAAAGAAACTGACATTATCTTTACAAACTAAGTGTAACTGATGTGTAGTCACATGTGTCTTTCTTCCTGCTATGTTTTTCAAGACTCTGTTCTTTTGGAACAAGTAAACAGTCAGAATGGGAATCTGCAATAGCAAAGTGTTTGTATAGTCAGGTAGGAGGTTGCTTTTTTTTTTTTTTTTTTTTTTTTTTTTTTTTAACAGAATCTGCCATAACTGCAGGCACAAATAAGATGCCCAGGCTGGGAAACTTCTAGAATCAGTTGTTCTAGAACCTGAATTTGCTCGGGGAACATAGGAAAAAGCTTTTGCAAAGGATTTCTGTTTACACAAAAAAGGGAGCATCCGTCCTTCACTCTAATATGAAACAAAAATAATGCCAAAACCTTGACATTCTTTTCTTGTTACAGCAACAAGGCTTAAACCTTTGTTTTCTCCTATCCAAGTCTTCTAATCTAAATTCAAAATCAAATTACAGTAAGAACAAAACTTTTATGGCTCTATTTTCTTAAAAGAAAAGAGCAATGCAGGTTTTTTAGTTAAATAATTATATACTTTTTAATTCCAACTGAAAAAATCTTTTCAGTCGCTGCAGAAAAAGTCAGTAAATTATGTATTGTATATAGATGGATTAATTGTGAATTCCTTTAAAATACAGATAAACAAGATTTAGGTATGACTGCCAAATTCAACTCAAACGAAGATGCACTCTCCTCTTCACCACTACTCTTTGAAGATGCCACTTCTCTGGCAGGTGACCACTGTGAACAAAGAGGCCCGTCAGCAGCGAATTCAGTTGTCTTTGGAACTTCTGCAGAGGAAGTGGTGAAGGAAATTCGCTTTAGGATTGAACAGAAAACTAGACTGACTGCTAGTGCAGGTACTCAGGCGTGAATGATAATGCTTTACAGTTACGTGTGTGTTCCACACAGAAATGTCAGTGTTACAAGTACAAGAAAGCAGCATAGCCGCAATGTTCTTGTGCTGCATAGTATGCTCTATAAAGACTGACTTGCAGGTATCTCAAGAAATCTTACAAGAATCAGCTTTTACATTAATATATAATATGTGTATATATTTATATTTTTTTTGAATAAAGCTTTCTTCATTTTTGCAATCATGTATGGTATGAGCAAAAATTATTTAACTTTATTATTTATAAATGATTTTTACTTTATTTTATTTTTTTGAAATAGAAGTAGCATGCAAGAATGACCAAGATGCTCAGGTGATAATTTCAATGCTGATAATGTGTTTCAGTGCCTCATATAGATTGGTTTTGTCAGCTTATTCTCATAGTGAAATCTCTTGCTGTCTGCTGTTGGTTTGAAAATGCTTCTGTCTGCTGTTGGTTTGAAAATGCTTTTTAACACTATTTCTTGCTTAGGGTAATATTAAATTCCATTAAAATGATAATTCTCCAAGAGGAAAATGTTTAAATTAAACTGCTTTCCAGCCTTTTAATATTTATCACAGAATCGGAGAGTGCTTGAAGCTGGAAGGGACCTCTAGAGATCATCTAGTCCAACCCCTCTGCTCAAGCAAGGACACCTTTATCTTTTGAGTCCTAGATCTTTGAACTTTGTGCAGCTTACTATTCTGATGATGTCTGTATTGCGTCCTTAGAAAATAATAAGTTTCTAGCCACAGAGTTTGGATACTGTCCTTGTGACTCTGATGGAGGTCAGTGAGTCAGTGAGCAGTACTGAGCTTCATGAACCCCTTGTCAGCAAATGGGCAGCCACGTAGTAGTTGGGAGAATGTCAAATATAAGCAGAGAGAAGAAAACAGCTAATAGGAGGAGACAAGATAAGACCCCACATAAATTTTTTTATTTTGCTATCATCCATGATATATTCTACAGAAGTTTTGTCTTCCTAAAGATAAATTATTGTTTAGAAAACAGATCTCATAAGTGCGTCAGATTTTATGTCAAGAACGAAAAACAGAAGGCTGAAAAGTACTGCTAAGCAATAACAAATAGAATTATTTGTACCATCTTGACTAATAAATTACAGCAATAAATTATTAAGCACATCCAAGGTTAGATCACTTTTAACTGTAGAGCAGAACAATTCTATTTGTCTGTTGCTAACCATTTCCAGAGTTTAATAGTAAGAACTTCCCTGGAGGAAAAAAGCTAAGTCCCCTACCCATAAAACAGCATCAGTGATAAATATCTTTTTTAATACTAAATAACTGTCAAAATTAATTTAGTTCTTTTCATGACCTGTGATTAGGAAATATTTTTATTAGATTAGGATTTATAAGAAGTGTTGTAAACATTCCCTTTTCTTTTATTGTAACTATTGCCATCATAAAATTGTTCAGTTATATAATGTTTTAAATACAAAATATTTGTTTAGTCTTTGCCAAATGCTGTGCAAGGTTATTCAACCGTCTTTAGATCTTGGACAACTGAAATCAAAGGTTTTCTTGTATTTCAAATAAAGTGTGTTTATTGTTTGTTTGTTTTTAAGGAATAGCCCCAAATACAATGTTAGCAAAAATGTGCAGTGATTTTAATAAACCTAATGGACAATACAGGATTATACCTGAGAGACAAGTCGTGTTAGACTTTGTGAAAGATTTACCCATTCGGAAGGTAAGAGATACCATGGCATTTACTACTGTGCAATTGTGGTGTGGTTTTTTTTTGTTTTTTTTTTTTAATGCTCTAGACCCAAAGATTTTTTACTGAAGAATATATATATTTTTTAAGTAATCTGCCCCGTAGTGATTAACATCAGTCATATAGATATTGAATCTATAAATGGGAAGTTGCCAGATAAATGATGGTTACTCTTTTTCAGGTGCCAGGTATAGGAAAAGTAACAGAGAAGATGCTAAAAGCCCTTGGAATTGTGACTTGCTCAGAGCTCTACCAGCAGAGGGCACTGCTTTCTCTTCTCTTTTCAGAAGCCTCTTGGCATAATTTCCTGGGTATCTCACTTGGTTTGGGCTCAACACATTTGGAAAAGTAGGTTTTTGCTTTGTTTTTAAGGCTTTTACAGTGTGCTAAATGCTTTCTTGTGTGTTGCATACTATACAGTTTAAAATGCATTGTATACTCACATCCAACAAATTTGGTTCAGTAAAGATTTTTTTAATAGTTTTGTGATTATGCTTGTGTTGTTAGTACACTTACAGGTGTGATGAAAATTTATGTTTTGAAATATTTAGCTATGTGCAGCAGCCATATCTAATATAAGAAATGCAAAAAAGGCTGCTGGAGAATTGTGCCTGAGTGTATATCAAGAAATCAGGATAACCTCATAATTACTAAAATAACTATGGAGCAATGTTATTTACCCTAGACAGAATCCAAAAAACAGTCTTTGTTGCACGTAGTATTACATGACTGTA
Source organism: Crypturellus soui (assembly GCA_032275445.1). Taxonomy (NCBI): domain Eukaryota; kingdom Metazoa; phylum Chordata; class Aves; order Tinamiformes; family Tinamidae; genus Crypturellus; species Crypturellus soui. Next base: position 1,698,952 of record JAUBNY010000943.1, read on the forward strand.
ACATTCACATTGATATCTGATCTTCTATGTGCTTCTATGTTATGCTTCTATTGGAAATAAGTCATTATTTCCAATACACACATTGGAAATATGTGACTTCAGTTCTCTATTTCCCTTCATGTTTATGTACATGTGAAATAACATTTTATTTAGAACTTAGAATTCTAAATTTAGAATTTAGAATAGTTTTATATCCCTCATATTGGGAACTCTTATAGTATGCGTAAAAAAATAATAGGAGCTTTTCAAAAGATGAAGGAAAAAATTTTAATTGTATTGTCTAAAAACAATGACTTCTATTTGCACCAACTTGATTTCAGTGATTTTTAAGGTGGAGAAAGTAAGCCTGTAGCATAACACTGACTGATCAGTAAATGCTTTATCTTGTCATTGTCTTTGACCAGCTTCTTTTAGGGAAATGTGAACCTGACAAATTTGTAATTTCTTGTGCTTATTACACAGAAAAGTGACTTTAAAAGAAAATTCTCTAGGGAACTCCTTCTATAAAGAAGTATTAAAAAATGCTAGAAATTCCTTTTATAGAGAGTTCCCCAGAGGATTTTATTCAAGTATTTTTTAACTTAAGTCCTAAGAATGCTTAGTCAAAAGAGTGAGGGGGGGAAAAAAAAAAAAAAGAAGAGAAAAAAATTATCCTCTTTAAAAAATTTGCTTTCTTTCTTAGATTATCACCCTTTTTAATTTTTTTCCCCAGAGAGAATCCAAAACATTCATAGTATGAATAGGGTTTTTATCAAGGTAAATAGTAAACTGCAAAAACTCTATAGGAATTAGGTGTTGTTTTAACTCAGCAGACTCCTAATAATAGAGAAGGCTGACTAATTTTATAAATTATTTTTTGTCATATGTGATTATGATTCTTTCATCTGTAGTATGTTAAGGTTCATGAAGACATATGGTTCCTGTCTTGCATTCTCTTAAACTTGATATATAAGATTTGTAGGAAAAGGTTAACATCCCAACTATGGGAAAGGTTACTGTTACCCTTAGACACTGTTGGTTGCCGATAATTCTATGTAAAGTGAGTTTATAACTTTTTTTTTCTGTTCAAAGGGATGGAGAAAGAAAAAGTATGAGCACTGAAAGGTAAACCTTTTTAATATTTAAATCATGATGTTAGTCGCTAAACTTGCTAAATATCAACTCCTGTAAAGGTTTTTAGTTAAATAATGTCACCATATTTATGTCTGTGTTAGTTAATCACATGTACAGTGAGTTCACTAAATTAGATTATCAAATTTAGTTCAGACATTTTTTCTTCCAGAATGACATGGAGTTACTTCTATCTGTTTATTGATTCTGTTTTCTCATTATCTGCTTCTTTTAATGCCCTTAATACATCAAAATGGACTTCAAGTCATAATATACAGTGTAAATATAAAGATTTGAATATTTTATTTGAAAGTTTAATTTCTTTATTCCAGTTTTTAACTATTGTTCTGATTACGTTATAAAATAATGTTTTCAGTCGTAAGATCGTAGAAAATATTTCTAGAGACACCAGGAAACTCCTACACATAAGCTATTCTACTGCTTTAGTGCCTTTGCCATTAGGATAATTCTGCTTACCTAGTATCCTGGACTTGGAGCACCCACATTGCAAGTTAAGTCCGTTAAGTTAATCACTGGTTGATTTGAGGAACCATTTATTTCCTTTTTCTTGGCAAAACCTTTCTGTGTACTTGAAGTGCCCCCTGCCACAGTCTTTTCCATTTTACCATGTGATTTAGTGAATCTGTGCCATCAATACAAAATGTGTGTGTTAGTTTCTATGGATGACATACACTTTTCAGGATGCAGTTGACAACTGTATTGCGTTGACTCACAAAGGGCTTTATAAAATGTCAGAAAAACAGAAGTGTATGTAGCTTTCAGCATGTTTTGATTTTATGCCAGGGTAAGCACATTATATGCGACTTCCTTTGATGAAGTTCTGCCAAGATATTTTTCTGAATTACCAATCACTTTCTTATGTTTTTCTCTTTTATTTCTTCCCTTTCATTCCTCAGCCTATATTTTACTAGTTTCTGTAGTCCTAGTATAATCCTAAATCCCAGAGAGTTTGATACAACCGGAGCCAAGAGATACAGAGCTTTAGTGTTGTGCTATTTTGGAGACAGATGAGTAATTTGGGGAGCTTCTTGTGCTCTTCTGTTTTTCTTTTCTTCATCTCTCTTTCCTGAGAGAGATGAGGGTAGATGAACTACTCCCGTTATGTGATTAGTTGAATGGAGGAAAGAGAAGAGTCTGCAATAGCACTCTCTAACCTGTGCCTTCCAAAGCTAACATTTTTGCAGCTTGCTGCTTTTCCTGCAGCATGGCTGTGCTGCCAGTGGGCTGCTGCCTTGTCAATAGAGCACTAGTTGGATAATTTGTAGTGCTTGGGTAATATTATAGAACCCAAGATAAAATTGTTTGTCCTTAGTTATTTTGACAACCAATAATCCTCCCTGGAGGCATGTGAATCATAATAGGGGATGACTTTTCAATATAGTCACGTATACCTGAATGTTATTTAGAGATGTGAAATCCACAGGTTTAGGGACCTCACATTTCTAAGTACAAAGACTAACAAGAAACACTGGATCCATAAGACCTTTCCAAAGCATGTGGCAGCCGTAAGTTTGCTACCTGCTTCCCTTAAATTTTGACTTTCCACTACTAGCTAAATTTTGCCTTTCCTCTCCAGTTATTACTGAAAAGCAGATACACACACACACACACACACACACACACACACAATTAATTAAAAATTGTAATTCTTCTGCTAAGGAGCTCTCAGGAAGGCAGTTAGCAATATTTTTGGCAGAAAGCTAGGTTTTCCTCCTCTGAGACTAGCCATAATCATCTAAGCTGGCAAACTTTTTTTTTTCTTAACATCTGCATTATTTCAGTTATTTGGCTCAGAGATTGACTTTCTAATCCTTTCATTCTTCTGATGTTATACGCACTGTACAGAGGAGATCACATACAAATGTCTTGGCTGACTGCATGAATTCAGTTGGTGTTAGTATTCTCTTGTGTAAATATTTAAGCATTAATGAGCTTGAATCTGATACATGTTCAAATACTGCATGGAAAGTTGAAATGCCAAATTATTTGGTGGGGTTTGTGATCTTTTTTGGAATATATACATTAGCACATTAGCATTTGTTCTCCTTTTGAACATTTAAACCCATGCAACCTTGGAGCATTAAAAATATTTTTTAGATTTTTTTTCAGATAGCAGTCATTGAACAAATGTGGGGATTCATACTGAAAAAAATCTTTTCTTTATCTTAGAACATTCAGTGAAATTAACACAGCAGAAGAGCAGTACAGCTTGTGTCGAGAACTTTGCAGAGACTTGGCTCAAGAGTTACGGAAAGAAGGACTTAAGGTATTTATTATTCTGTAGTTACTTGTAGCTAGACAACATTATGAAGTTTAAAAAATGAAGTGTGAATGCTTTCGACAGTATCCTACCATGCATTCTGTCTTCAAAATGTTCCATTCCCTAATTGGTACATGATTTAGAAAATTGATTTTGCTCAGATGACTTTTTAATATGTCTCTGGAAAAATAAACTAATTCACCAACTTGGCATATACGACATTTTATGTTGAAAGGTAATGTTAATAAAAACAGAGCTGTGGGAAAAGACAGTGTTCTGTCTTGTATTCAAAGCAGATGTAGTTTATAGCCCATGGTGTAGTTATAAAAAGTTGGTATGTCCTGTATTTGGTAAAAAGGTATTCAAACCATTTAATCATAGAACTGGTTTGAATAGCCTCTCTATTTCTTTTCCCCCAGTTTCTGCTTGTTTTTCAGAAAGAACAGTTCATATCTTTATGGTAAAGGTTTTTATGATGAAGCAAGGAATAACAATTCAAAACGAAAAGAATTGATTAGCCCTCTTCAACCATAAAAGGTTGTCTCGAAAGATAACCGGTGGCAAAGGAAGTCATTGGCTGTGAGGCACAAAGTGTAAACTTTAGAAAGTTTGGATGGACCTGCTAAGTCCTGTTAAGTGGGAAAAGTCTTGAAGGTGTTGCCAGGGGCGTTATATTTGAAGGAAAAGATGGCAACTACTTTTAGATTAGCAGAATACTAATTCTGAGAATTATTGTGCAGATACTGAACTGCATATATGTGTTTTCAGACATAGGTGCTGTATATACATAGATGTGGTATACTGTATACGTAGGTGCTGTATGTTGTTATGATAGCACCATGCAGGAGGAAGTCTTCATGAGATTCTTCACTGGATGTTACCTATAGATCCTTAGTCAATTTCCCAGTGAGGTTGAGATAACTGGTGCTGAAAATTTCTGGGTGAGGAAATATATATGTGATAGGAAGGGGCAAAAGTTTTGGCTGCAGCCAGAGCACCAAAGGTGTTGACTCTGTGTTGTTGGCAGGTGGTCTGCTGGGGGACCCCTAGCCAAATGAAGCAGTTGGCTTTGGCAACAACTTAGAAGCAAGTGCAGGACCTTATAGACAAGTTCTTGACAATGCCCCTACTGTACCCAAGTATGTGTACAGTCTTGACTGTGGGTTTAGAGCCTTTATATAGGAGCTACATAAGAATTGTTTCAGTGTGGTGTTATATATGTTGAACTTCCTTTTGTAGGGTAAAACTGTTACCCTGAAGCTGAAGAATGTGAACTTCGAAGTAAAAACAAGAGCTTCAACTGTGCCATCTTCTGTTTGTACTGAGGAAGAAATATTTGCTGTTGCTAAAGACTTGTTAGGAACAGAAATTGATAATGTTTCTCCTCATCCATTACGGATAAGGCTTATGGGTATGCTACTTGAAACTTCTTACTTTCTTGAGTTAGAACTATTGTATATCAAAATAGCAGACTATACTCTAAAGTGAAGTTGATCTAAAAGGATTTATCCATTTTCTATTACCCTGGCAGTTTTTGCCAAGTGGAGCAGTATTGGAGTAGTAAATAGTGATTCACTATTCTTTTATTGGATGAGGTTGTATCTTTCCTACAACTTGTTATCATTAGAACAATGAGCACATTGCACGCAAGAGCAGAAACTTAGTGCAGTCTTTAATTCTGCTGCTGTAAGTCTGCTTTGTACCACAACAACAGCAAGGTGCCATCTAACCACTTTTAGAAACAAAAATCTTAAATGAAAGTACTTGTGATTTCAAGATTGGATTTGAAGTGAATCTTGTGTTCCACTGTTACCATTTGCAGATAGTGTAATTTCTGTTGAGAGTTGCATGGTTGTCTACCTGAGAAAGGTGTTCATTATGTACTAGCATGAAGATTTCATAAAATTGGTATTATAAAATATAACTCTCATTTTTCGTCATTAGGTGTACGAGTTTCAGGATTTCTAAGTGAAGAAGAGAAGAAATATCAACAGAAAAGCATTATAAGTTTTTTAAAATCAGGAAAAGAAATTAATTTTCTTAGGCCTGAACCAGAGAAATCCAACCAAGAATACTGCACAAAACAATTAGAAACAACTTCCCAAGGGAGTTTTTTTGATAAAAAGCGAGCTGCAAGGCAGCAAAACAGTGAGGATCTTTTTCTAAATGAGACAGTAGATAAGCAGTTTCTTCATGGTGGGAAATCCTCAGCAAGTTTTGTGGAAGAAACAAACAAAGTCTCAGCCATACAGAATTGTACTGTGTGTAAGATCTTCACCTGCCCTGTTTGCTTTGAGGAGCAAAGAAGCAGTGATTTGAAAGAATTTAACAGACATATTGATGAATGCCTTGCTGGAGGTCTTGTTAATCATAATATGGGAATATCAAATAATATGAATTCAAGAGAAAATACACTTAGCTTTTTCTCATCCTGTAAAAATGAAAATGTTGAGGAATATCAAAAAAGTAAAACAGATCAGTTAGCAGGTACGTGCCAGTCAGCAAGTACATCTGACAACTCTTCTAGCAATAGCTCAGAAAAATTCACTCAGCCAGTAGTTGATAAACCTCATGGAGAAAGACAGCCTCGACAGCTTAGTGATATGGCTAGAAATGTATGTATAAAAGAGTGTCGTCTTCCCAGAAGAACTCCTTTAGGCAGTGCAGACCATCTTGAAAAGACTGAGAATACAGAAGAAGCTAGTTCATCCTGTTTCTTTGAAGCCAAAGAAGAAAATGTTCTTGTTTGTCCAGTTTGTAATTTAGAGCAAAAAACCACTAGTCTTACGTCATTTAATAGGCATGTGGATATCTGCTTAAATAAAGGTATTATCCAAGAGCTGACAGAAAAAAAAGATTGCCATATGAAGACTTATGATACAGAAAATTTGAACCGAGTTGGTGAGTAGGCAGATTAAGATTTATTTGATTGTTCAAATTACTCATCTGTGTAATAAAAAATAATTTGGTTATAGTATGCTTCGAACTCTATAGAGTTCCAATATTGTTACCACAACCGAATTTGAATAAGCTCTGTGCAAAAGTAAACTTTTTAAATATTAAATTCTTTTCAATGATAAAAGAGATTTCTCAATGAGGTGATGAAGGTGATGTTGGAATGATTTCTATCTAATCCCATGATTGCTGCCTTCCCCCAGCCGTACTCAGGTGTTTGTAAGGTCGCTGTGAAATTTCTATCAGTGAAAATGTTTTTATCATGGATTATTTCATTCAATTGACAGAAAAGATTCATTAAGTGAAGATTCATTGGCAAAACCCAAAAGGTTGTAAAACTAAAGCAACTTTTAAATTCTCCTTCACCAAAAATGTATCATTAGCTGCACTTGTAATGTGCCAGACCACTGGCTTGTTTTCTCAGATAGCTGGGGTTTTTTGATGAAGAGTTAGATGGGGATTATGATCATATGACAATTAAGAATCTTCAACAAGATTAGAGGCCATGCACAGTTGTTTCTGTAGCAGCATAAAATGCTTTTTCTCACTTAGCTTGGGAGCTTAATGAGATAAAATTAAAATGCTAATTTGTTAAAATTAGTATAATGCAATTAAGACTTGCAATATGAATATGAAAGAGTATTTCATTTTGATTGTTCACAATTATTCTTCAGGAAGTTTAAGCAGAGGACAACAGTGTACAAATCCATCACAAGGAACAAAAAGGTAAGGTTTTTTGGTAACTGATTACAATTCTTATTTTAAAATAATAAAGTTGTCAAGTTATTCAGTGTTGTGAAGTATGCTGTATATATTTTTCTCTTTTTTTTTTTCTTTAGGTCCCGACTTGCAGCTTCACTGTCAGTATCCAAAAGGGCCAAGTCAAGCAATTCCAAGCATACAATTGAAACATATTTTAAATGATTGTGTAGTAATGTATTCTCTATGAAGAATTTCATAATATTTTTAAATGATTGCATCACTGGTGGGCTTGAGTTGGGTGCCTGCCTCTTAGAAGTCATTGTGTGCCTGTATGAAAAGAACATAATGTTTGAGGTAGTGGACAACTGAGGTATTTTTTGAGAATAATACCATTTTCTCAGTTCTTTCTGAGAAAGAATATTTGTTAGCAGTTAGTTTTTGATTATTTGTATTGAAAAAGTGAAACTACTATGCAGCTTGCTTGCACTGTTGGCTATACGGAGCAGGGAGGTGGAGCTGCCCTGGGCGAGCGGGCGCTATTGCTGTTGGCCAGGGCGCCCGGCTGCGCTGCCGTGAGGGCCCTCACTGCAGAGTGAGCTTCTCTGCCAGCCCTGCTGCCACGGCGCTTGGGTACACATGCTCGCTCCGGCTTGCGCACAACCAAACAGTGCTATCACCTGTGTCGTAGTAAAGACAAGGTGAGTTTCTCAGTTTCAGTTCTTATGAACATTTGTTTTATCAGTTGAGTCAAAAAAAAATAACAACAAAAACAGTTGGTGTTGCAGTTTCAAAAAAGAAGAGCAAGAATTCAGAGCCCAGGCAAGTTTCTGCTGTAGTCTCTGGAAGTTACTTTTATAGGAGGAGATCCACCAACCCTGGCAGGCTCAGTAATGGAAGATACAAACTGATTTCACCAATTTAAAAATATGCAATAAACCTGTTAATGAGAAAAGGAGGCCTCCACTAATGTGTCACTGTGCACTGTTTGATCTTGGCCTTTGAAAAGAGACTAGGAACTTCAGGTTTCTTTGAAACTGTCCATTAGGCACCTTTCAGTGTTAGTAAATTCACTCTAAAAATTATTATAGTGCAATGATAATGAATGGCATGTAAATATTTGTGATGCTGAAAAGCAACTTTTTAATATTACTCTTTGAGATATATTTTGTATTTTTTAATTAACTATGAGTACCTGTGTGGAAGGGGAAAGTTGTGAAGTGCAAATATTTAAAATACTGTGTTAAGATGTTTTCCTGTCCACACTAGATTGCTTAAATGTAGATATTTTATTGTAATTAAATAGTATTTATCAAGCAGATAATTTATAATGAGAATATACCTCTTAAACAACAATGATGAGCCCTTGATTAAATATGAAGTGCTTTTTAAATTGCATAGTCTTTAAGGAAATGAAGTCCAGAATCTGCTCCTTCATTTCCAAACTTGAAGAGTCCTCCTTTCTATTCATTTGCCAGAAGCCCCTGTGCCCACAGCTCTGCCACTTACAATTACGTCAGTGCTCCCTAATCTGCTTTGGACTGAGTCAGCAGGCCTAGTTCAGACTGCTGTGTAAGCCAGCTCAGGTACTTTGTCTAAAGCAGGTCAGTGAGTGTTCAACATGTGCTGTTCTGCTGATGGAGCTGGGGTTGGAGGGACATAAAAGCAGCCGGGGAAGATATAGCTTAAGTTGCCACTGGTGTTTAAAAAGCGAACCTCCATCGTGTTACTAGCCTCAATCTGTCTGTACGTTGTCTCTTAAGTCATCATTTGGGTTGCTAAACTGTTCCTCACTGTCATACATTAAAACAAGGTCTTATTCAATAAACAGGTAGAATCTCAGTATTATCTTTCTATTTCTTTAAAATTTATGTTTTCATTTCCATGTAACTTAGAAAGAAAAAAGGAAAACTACTGTAAATGTCTGGACAAATAAAATAAGTCTGTCTTGGCCTGTGAAGTTGTTTTATTATCTCTGTAAAAGTGTCATAGTGATTTTTGAGTATTGAAAATGAAAATCGTGATGTTTCCTAGAGTTAATATAGAAATAAAACTTAGAGTATTGTTCTAGAGACATGAATGCTTGTATTGAAATTTATATAAAATGCTTTTACCTTTTAGAAAAGTGATTATGCATATTTACTGAAGATGTCTGGTGAAATTTTAATCTTTTCCATGTAAAATATTTACTGCAGCTTGAAATGGAAGCATTTTTTTCTATTTTATGTAAGTTGTGATACAGCATTAGTTAGTAATTTTTATTTGAAGAAGGCCTTCAGTCCAGGATTAAGTAATTTCCTCGTTTTTCATTTATGCTTTGTGTGTGTATTTTTTTTTTCCTCAACTCTTATGGAAAAAGCTATGCGTGTATATCTGTCTGTATGCATATGATATTTGTGTGTTGCATTGGTAATAACTGGTGTTAACTTAAACTGCTTTCATTAACATCCATCCATCTGACTTGCCTGGGGCTAACTTGAAATATAGGTTATTCCTACGTGTGAGTCATCACACACTAAATAATATCAGCAGCCCCAATGACATAGCCAAAGCAAAGCCAAGCATAAGAGCCAAGCAAAAGACTGTATCAATGTAATTATCAAGAGTAATGTTGGCTGCAAGATACCCTCGTGGTTTTGTGCAGCTGGTGCTTTATATGATCTTTACCATATCTTATTTCCGTTGGTATAGAGAAGCACCAGTGAGATTAGGCCTTTCCATGTACATTCTAGTGAGCAATCTCAAGGTAAAATGCAGCACTAGTCTGGCTGTACCGACAGGAGATGGGCACGGGGGCAAGGAGAGTAGCTGTAGCAGATACTCCAGAATTTATATTCTCCAGAATTTATACCTCTTGTTAAAATTCAATGCTGCGAAAATCTCGTATTTGCTGCTTTGAGCTGCTGCTTTTATAAAACTTAGTTTTTGGGTTTTTTTTGCTTTTCTTAATCCTCTAATTTTAGCCATGATTTTCTCTCATTTCATATTTTTTTCTTACATCAATCTCTTCTGCAAGCTGCTGATGCCTTTTGAAAGCGTTGCTATTTTAGTGAGTTGTACAGAGAATTTTGTGTTTACGAAGTTTGCACATAACAGTACAGTACTGTTACTGTACAATACTGTAAAAGAGAACGAGAATAAGTTATGAAATAATACTGTAGAATAATAGAACCTGAAACTGATAGATGATGCTTCTAGGCTATACATAAAACTATGTCCCTTGTTTTGGGGTTCATGTTACAAGGTGGTTATGTTTGAGGCTGCAAATCTATCGTGTCTTTGGTGTCAGTTGTGTGAAATTAATCTAATAATTCTTAAGTTAGCCTTTCTCCTTCATGTTAGGAAGGAGCATTAAGACTGCAAATAGTGAACCTATGTTAGATGTTCAGTCTCCATACAAAAATAAAGCTCCTCCTCTTAAGATAAGTGCTGGAATATTAGACTCACAGGAAGCAAGTAGAAGCAAATCTCCATATGGCTAAATCAGTTAGTTGTTCTTATCACACAGAGTTTTATCATCACTCTGATTTTTTCAGATGAATACTGTTCCTCTACTAGAGTACAGTCAGAAGCCAACTGTATAATCTGAGGTGATTATTTTCTGCATAAAACAAAATAGCAGGGCTGCTTTCAGTAGCTGAAAGTAATAGTGGAGCTGGAGTTTCAAGATAAGATGAGACTTCTGATTACGTGATCTTGAGACCTATCTAGATGTCAGTTCACTAAAACTGAACCTTGGTCATGAATTTATCAGTTTCAGCTGAACTTGGACTGATGAGTTTCCTACCTGAAAACTGACAGCATATCATGGTAATGCTACATATGTGTGTTTTTCTGCTCCGAATAATTCATATCAGAAGCAGCTCCATCTCTAGCTTCCCAGGAGGAAATCAGGCTTGCAAGGAGCACATAGGCAGTCTCCTCCTCTGACCCACTATACACTGGTCTAAGTTTGGGTAACTCCCAAGTGGAGTTTCCAAGAAAATGTGTACCTCAGCCTGCACAGAGCTCTGTAACTATCCTGCCATTCCTTACGAAGCTCCCTGACTCCAGGGGCCTGTGCAAGCTGTAGTACCCACTCCGTGAGCCACGTACCCGTGTGCGTACCCATGCCTGTGTGTATGCACACATGGGTTTTCTTGTGACATCCTTTTCAAAAGCACTTCTTGTTTGAGGATTGGGAAGCACTTCAGAAGGGAACAGCCTTGCTGTAGCCCTGTTATGTGTTTGTATGCACACATTTGTTTGCTCCTAAAGCTGACAGCCTCCTGTCCTCGGTCTTATAAAAGACTAGCAAGGGTGGCACGTTGTCTAGCTCTGTCAAAGCTCTCTTTAGTCCCCACTGACTTTTAAAGCAAATACCTGCAGGCACTGCAGGCCGCTGTGGCCGTGCGCAGGTGCAAGGCTGTGCTGCGGCAGGCTGGGCCGCACGGCCTGGCTGCAGGCCGCCTGCCTCCGCTTGCCACCTTAGAACCGGTTTTTCAGTGCCACAGGGAAAACACACCCCAGGCAAGCGGCTGGCACCTCCCTGAGCACACCCGCAGGAGGCCCTCTCCTGCCGGAGGAGGAAGAGGAACCTCAAGGTGGAGGAAGGCCACAATGAAGGCGCTGAGGGAGCTGTGGGGCCGCGGGGAGGCGGCGGGGCCGGCAGCCGCTGCAGCCAGCCACGAGAGCCGTGAGTGTGCGGGGCTGAGGCCCCGAGTTAGTGACTCGCAGCGTGGCTCCAGGGAGCAAGCGTGTGGCTGGACGCGCCAAGGGGCTTTCTGTGCCTCCTGCGCTGCCTGGGGCAGGGGGGAGGTAGGGCACTGAGAGAGGGACCTGATGGTGTCTGGGAGGAGCGTTCTCCTTTCCCCTTGGCCCATAGGAGTGATCAGTCGCAGGTAGGCAGCTGTTCTTCAGCCTCTGCCCGAGCTCCCGTAACAGCCGAAACCTGCTGTCGAGCTCCGGTGTCCTGGGGAAATAAGCGCGGAAGCTGGAACCCGGGTGGGCAGAGCTGGGTTCGGGCTGCTGCCCTTGGCCACCATTCATTGCTGCCCAGGCTGCGGCTCCAGCCAGCCTTCGGGGACGGAGTCACGGGCTGTGTCCAGAGGCAACGGGCCGCGCAGGAGCAAAGCAGCACCCACGCTGAGGCCGGGGTGGCCGCACGGCCATCCCGCTGAGGCCCTCTCTTGTGCTTCATGTGTAGTAAAAAAATAGCGGTGAGGACATGTAGCACCTGTGTTATTACAGTGCTGGTACACCTGGAATCAGGAGCAGGGGTTTGGCATGTCCATCTTGCAAGAACCTGGTTCTGCAAACTGTCTGCTACCCCACCTTAGCTTCGCTCCTGGAATTGCCAGAGGGTGTTCCCTAGGATTAGTCACATACTTGATATTTGTGTAAACAGGCCAACTGAATCAGGTCCTTAGTCCTCAAAAATATAAAAACAGAAAAAGGAGGAAGTTCTGCTTTCAGTCAAGTTGGTGCTGTGACCCAGTGACTGTGGGCTCTTGCAAATCGTTTTGAAGAGCAGTCTGGTACGGTGTGGGCTGCAAATGGTGCACATGGGCTGTTTGTGCAACGCGAATGGAATTGTTAACCCGCGCCGTGACCATGTCCTGTGATCTCAGTGTGATAACGGAGCTCTGCTCTTCTGGGTCATGCTTCCTGTTTCCAGATCTGCAAAGTAAGGATGATGAGAGCAAAAAGAAAACACGTGAATGAAATATCAGTGTAAGATGGAATAGATAACTGTCCCATGCCACTTTTAAGTCGGAAGATGATTATTTTATAAAAAGATTCTTGTGGCTTAAAGATATAATGACTTTGATCTAGTTGCTTTTTTCATGCTTGACTATGCATGAAAATGTAGATATTCCTGACTTAAAACTTAATTCTTAGGAACTAGAATGAATATAAGTTGGAATACAGTCTAACAAGAGTCCACCCAAATTCCTGTTTTAACCTGTGTTATTTTCAAGAAATTGACAGATTTGATGTTGTAGATACCACAAGAAAAAAATTAAGATGAGTAAAAAAAAAACAGTTAACTGTATGAGCTTATATCTTTTGAATGCTAAAATATCTGGTTCATGTTTTGATTTCAGTGGAAGCTCTTATGTGTTGTATTGCTGAAAGGCAGGTTGAGGACACTTGCACTGAAATAACAGTCAAGTATGAGGGGAAAAAATGAAGATACTTGAAAGCTTGAGTTTCTATTTAAGAGTTTAGTTCTCTGCACCTTTTTACTTTCTTGCATTTCCAGCAGAGGAAAATGTTGGAATAGTCATCACACAGTGAAATCCTGCAATGTATTCCTCATAGACAGGACTGTCTACAGATGAAATCAACTGATAAAATAACTTTTTAATTAGTTTGAAAGAAAAAAATTGAAAAGAAAATGTAATTATTGTGATGAAACCTGTAGATCGGTGAGCCAAAAATTTTGTATAAAGCCAAATGTGTACAAAGTTTTGTATTTTGCATAAAGGAAACCAAAAACAATTAACAGCCACAAGTGGATTACTTGTTACTGCTTCTACTTGAGTGACTGCTATTAGTGCAACGACATGAAGTTCTAGAAACCCTGGCTGTGATCAAAAGCTTCCATAAATCTTTGGCCTGATAGTCATACACTTTTGTAACTTTATGCATGACAGAAGCATTTTGCAGAAATGTAAAAGGTTGTGCAGAAAGTTAGCACAGCTGTGTGCCTGCGATGCTGCTGTTTTTACTTCCTGAATTAAGAGGTATTAAAGAGAGAGATCAGAAAACTTCATACCCAGAGAAAAGTCTTCTTTTTAAGGGTGTGCTTCCAGTCCATGTTGTGAACAGGAAAGAGAAGAGCAATTGTGATTTGCTTTTCAGAACTTTGGCAAAACTGCCATCTCCAGTGCAGATTAAGTACAGACATTGCTTTCTCTTCTTCCTTGAAGGCACTCCAAGTCGCCTGTTGGGACTGCTCCAGAGTGTCCTGAGTTGCAAGTGTTTCTTTTCACCTTCATGCAAGTTATCTGTACAAATGCTGGGAATGCATGTGACCTAGTTGTGACTAGACCCAGTTACAGCTAATTGATGCTCTGCATTTTGTTTCTTTTTTTTTCTTTTTTTTTTGCCTTTTTTTGTTAATTTGTTTTTTGCCATAGATTCTCCTTGAACGAGATATCTTGTGACCATGGATTTATCTATGTTTGACACCAAGATAGTGGAATTCTCTGGTATGGAGAACACTATCTACATCCATAATCCATAGCAGATTATGGGTGTAGACACTGAAAGCTAAAAGTGAGGCATATATTCTGCACAGACCACTGTTCACACTGCTGATTCTGTAGTCACTCACACTCCTTGTTCCAGATGTGTGGTTTTTTGGAACATTCTTTGCATACAGTTTGTTTGAAAGCTTGTAAATAATATATTTTAGATGTGGAGAATTTGTAGAAATGAAGTTTGCCGTATGCATGGTGGTAACTGGTTACAATTTTTCATGAATCTGGACAACATTCTGTGGAAATTCCACTGTATTAAATTCTTATGCTTTTCCCAAGGCATATTATATCAACCATAGATGAAGGCAAGATATTCATGAAAATGGACTTTGATCTGATCTGCTGTGACCGTTCTTCACAACAACATGTCATTATTTTGGTGAAAGCTGGGTGACTGTCATCCGAAGAAAAGCAGGATATTGCCTTTAATATTGAAAGCTAAAATAATAATCACAGCTATAGCAATATTTCTATCTAAATATTTAATGCATATGTGCATTTTTTGTTTGCAGCTGCTTATTTGCTTGGTCTTTGGCTCCCATGTTGTTTAATGGGCTAAATATTTTCTGATTTCAACCAGGTTTTGAGAGGATGCTTCTGTTGTTTGAGGTACATGGATAGTGTCATAAGAAAGTCTGGAAATAGCTTTGAACTGCACCGCAGCTGTGATTACTCCCGCTGAGATTATAATCATGAGTAATGTGCAAAATGCAATTAAGCGAATGCCATGCTGATTTTCTTTAATATGCTCTGCAGCCATACTGCTTCAAGCTGTATTCTCATTAGCTGTTAATAAACTTAGACAGAATACAGTAGGACAGAAATTGTATGAGATCTCTCTAAGGAACAAATAGTTGCTGCAGTTTCTAGTGCAGTGGATAGTGCTATCCTCTTTGCTCATAACATTGGCAAATGAATTCTTGGATATCTTTTCTCTAGTGTTTTTGGTCTGAAAGATAAGCGATTAACTTTTTGACTGTGATATGCTAGTAAATTAATAGTAGCTGATTACATTTATTTCCAGTATCCTGATTTCATCCAAGTGTTAAATGTTAAGGTAGAACATGCTGATAGAGAAATACTCTGACTTCTAGGCTAGCTAAACTGGTTACTCTAATTTCATTTTCCAAAGTTAACTAAGCATTATCTATTTTTTTACAGCTGTACAAATACGTGCTGTAGTTATTTTAGTTGACCAAACAGATACTCTGTTTTGAGTTGAGGCATTAGAGGAATGTCCTGGCAAAATAGTAAATTAAACATTGTGGCCAAATTTTAAGTCAAGTGCTAATATTTTCTCCTGTAAAACTCCTGCTATTTCAGCTGAGTTGTACCCTTTGGAACTTCTTTTTTTATCTTTAATTTATAAGTTGTTATTCATTTTGGTGATATATTCTGGTATAAAGCAGAGCAACTTTTTCCAAGAATATGGAGTGAATTATGTAGTTTGTGCTGTTATATTCATAAAATGTTTTGATAGGGAGCTTCAGAAGTGAACTCTCATTACCATAAGCAATAATAATACTTTGTGCTGTGAAGAGTTTATTTGTGCTTAAAATTTGAAACTAGAAACATCAGCCAAATGTCTCTATTGGAAAAAATTGCAATCTTGGAACAATTTTATGATTTACTTAAGATGCTAAATCAGGACAAATAATAAGGTAAGAACCTTATATAATCACTTAAACTTATTATGGCCATTTTTTTAGTAATGTAAATGTTTTGTCATGTTTTTCACAGTATTGCCTGATGAGAGAGAATTCCACTATGCTGCTAAAATGAACAATTTGGAAACCATGGAAAAATTATTTAAAAAGAATATTAACATAAATGCTGTAGATACTGTGAGTATGAAGTGTCTAGTAGATCAGTGGTCTGAAATGTTGACTCATGTTGGGTTGCGTAGTGGAATCCCGGGCTAACTGGTGTGATCATCTGCAAGGCCATGAGGCTAAGAAAACCTAGAAGCTGATTAATCTGTGTTTCACGAGTCTGGTTAGACCCTGTAGGATTTCAGGCAGCAAAGCTCACCAGCCTTTGAATTTGCACTAGTCTGTGCTTGAAATTGAGAGCTAAGGACTTCTGAATAGTGGTCCTTGCGCTTATACACAGTGTCTCTGTGCTCTTGGGTGATTAAATTCTTTGTCCCAAGTCCCCCATCTTTTAGAATGGGAGGACTTAACCCTCACAGACATTTTAAGAATGAATTTAGGCTGCTACAATTAGAGACTTAAAAAGCCGGAGAAATTGTATTGTTCAGTGTGTCCAGAAACATAGGAGCATTCTACCATGTCTTTTTGTCTACAGGTTAAGATCAGAATTCACATTTGTCAGAAACAGAAAGTAAGGTGCACATTAGGCTGATACCAGACTTAGGCCTAAAATCTGAGGAAATGTATCTCACTGTATCAAACTACAGTTCCCTGTTCCCCATCAGGGGCAGTTCAACAGCTATTCAGTTTTCTCAATATTTAATCAAGGAGCTATGAGAAATGGAGAGCAGCTTGCCCTCAATGGCTATGTATAAATCATCTAGGCATGGACATCCTAATGTTATTTAACCGTGGCTTCTGGAAAAAATTGCTTTCTCTGCCCACGTGCATTTTTCCCCCTGGGAGTTTAAGAGAATGCACAATTACTTTCCCTGGTTTATTTTTAAAAGGAGGAAGATTAAGAGCTCTTGAGTAAAGTTACGTTGAACAAAGGTAGTGTTCCCAGAAATTACACAGCACTATAAATATATAGAAAGTAGCAGAACACCCTTAAAAATAGTTCTTGCCTCTTATTCCTTTCCAGAATGCACAAAATTAAGCCAAATCCTGTTACAATCCAGTAATTTGAATCTTTACTTCCTCATCCTTAAATCAAATTTATCCTATGAGAGATTTACCAGTGTAGCTACTTGGGCATGGTGTATTGATTGATTGTACTGGCAAAACTGTTTTTTTGTTTGAGTTGATTATTCTAGCCACTGTGTTTCCAAGCAAAATAAACTAGGCTGCCAACAGGAGAATTTGTTGATACAACTGCTTCTGAGCTAAGAGGCTTTCTGGAATAAGTTTGACAATCCCACCTTTTTATACTTCCAACTTGGGTAGCTGTAAATTTAGTCTGCATGGGAGCTGGAGGAAACAAATCCAAAATCGCTTTTGAAGGTAATTGGTTAGATCACATTATATCCTTGTATGGAAACTTTCTGTG
Source organism: Crypturellus soui (assembly GCA_032275445.1). Classification (NCBI taxonomy): domain Eukaryota; kingdom Metazoa; phylum Chordata; class Aves; order Tinamiformes; family Tinamidae; genus Crypturellus; species Crypturellus soui. The sequence continues at coordinate 1,716,445 of JAUBNY010000943.1, forward strand.
AATCATGTTAAACCCAATTAGGGTTATTTTAATTGTAAATGAAACTGTCTCTACTAATGCTCAGTGTGGTTTAACCAATCCATTTTCAATTCATGCCTTTAGTTACCTAAATGAAAAAATTGATCAAGTGTTTCTGGTCAACCTTGAGCCTATTCACAAGTGTGGAATTACTGACTATGTTTGCAAGATAGAAACCTTCATTTACCTAAATAATCAATGAATTTGGAAAGACAGTCATCTAATACTGTGTGAAATAAAAATCTCATCATGCACTGTAGAGGTGGTGAAAAGTAAGCAGGACAACAAAATCAAATCTAATTGCAGAAACCCACTTTTCTTTTAAATAATTCATTTCTTAAAGTAGCAAATGTGAATGTTTTTTGTATTGCATCCATCTCTTCTATGCAGGGCCTGATTACTTAATCCTGCTCAGACACTTTGACAAAGGGGTTGTTAAGTTACATAGAGTAACTAAAATGTTCTGTTTTTACTATAAATCTTTAAGATTTGAATTTAAATTTTAAAAATCTAAACTCTATCCAAGCAAACATGCTTGGCTACATACTTTAGGTCATCCTGTGTGTGTGGGTGGATTGGACTAGATGATCTCTAAAGGCCCCTTCCAACCTTAATGATTCTATGAAACAGAAATACAGATTAAAAAAAAACCTGGCTGCTGCCAGAGAAATATACAAGGATAAATTTGTTAATAAGTAGAGAAATCAGAATTCCTGATTATCTGCATGCGAAAAGAGCTCTATTGTGGACCTGACAACCCAAAACTTTGGTTATTTCAGTTGAAACGCACTGCTCTGCATTTTGCTGTTGCAAGGAATCATATATCTGCTGTGGATTTTCTTCTTCATCACAAAGCTAGACTTGACATTGCAGATCAGGTAAACAAAATTGTTTTTATAGTAAAATCGTTTTACATATTTTGATTCATACATTATAGGAACACATTAGGGAAAATTAGGTACTTTCCTTGCGTTGCTGATTTTACAAAGTTTTATGCTGCTGTAAATGCTTCAATTTGTTTTAAGATTTCACACGTTTATGTGAAAGAAATGTCGTTAATAGGAAAAAAGGAATATAGTTAATATAGTCAAAACTGTTGGCTATGTTGAATATTTACCTGTGCACAAGAATGGTGGAGGCCACTTACAGAAATACTTGTCTCTGCAGTAGCTGCATGCTGATCTGTAGTCTCCTCTACATAAAGACAATCTTATTAAATGCAGGAATTCTTCAAAAGGTGACTGCTTGTGTTCAATTTTTGTGGGCAGCTTAATGCAAAACTGTGTCAGCTGCTCTGCAGACTGCAAGACATTAAGGGTTGAGTGGTCTGTGGCTAATTTAGTTGGGAAATATGGTGATGCCTAGTGAAGGATTAGATTCAGATACTAATGCCAAATTTGTGGTGTTATTAATAAACAGCCTGTTCTAACTAAGAGTTTTATAATGAACAGTATGTACTTTTTTTTTTCCCAGAGAAGCTATGTTGGTGACTTTTTAGTTTGCTTGTGTGTTTTTTTTTCCCCTTTCTTATCTAGTGTCTGCTGAAGGCTATAAATTGTAAGTAAATCAAGATCCAGGTTGGGGGAGGGAGGTGGAGAAGAAATAAGTTTCCTAGTCTGTTAGACCATAATTTAGTTTAAAAGCCATTAGTTTAAGAATAAAATAAAACAGACTTGTCCATCTTTGCTACCAACAGTTTCCGACTTGGGCACTTGCATGTATTATGGGAAATACATGTGAAGTTTAGTTTGATTTGCTCTGGGACATTATCATTTGGGCTCCCCAGTACAAGAGGGATGTGGAGCTGCTGGAGAGAGTCCAGCGCAGGGCCACGAGGATGATCAGGGGCCT